>JAWNPJ010000111.1:0-62792 GCA_035047585.1 Drosophila monieri | reverse complement strand
AGACAATCTCGAGATTAAAAACACGTGTAATCAGCTGACCAATAATCCCCTGTAGGCTAACAGAGGCTGTTAGCCGAGTTATTGAATAAGAGAACGAGACTGTTAACTGAACAGCGAATAGTTATTCTTAAGCAAGATCGTAGAGCAAAAGCACGCTAAGTTAAGACCAAATTGTCAGAATGTTAAACGATATATCCAATACACCCAAACATTAATAAACCTGAGACCACAAAGAAAACCATCCTCTCACAGTTCAGAAGTGGGATACTAATGTGTTGGTAGTGTGCAGAGATATAGTCGAAAATTGGAACAGAATCGTCGGCGTGGAAAGTTGGTAATGGGAGCAGCCCCATAGATTACTTGATACTTGTGCGTGGCAGACGGATTCAATAGCTAAGCAAAAGCCAGACAGTATACACACGAAGGGATTGTATGTATATGGGCGTCGTGGTGAAATTCGCATTGAAGAAGAAAATTTTGAAAAGCATTGAGGAAAATGGTCAAAATAGCAGAACTCAAAGTGGACCAGTTGAGATTTTTGTTGAGAGAACGAAGTCTTGCAGCTGCGGGATCCAGAGCAGAGTTAGTACAGCGACTAGTTGAATTTGAGGAATCGGAAGACGTGGAAATGCCACAAGCAAGTGGAAATGTGAGTCAACGTGAAGAATCCGGTACGTCACAAGCGGCAGCAATTTCACAACTTCAAAACGAAATGTCCGAACTGAAGAACATGATGGCGCAGTTGGTGAGCATGCAGAGGCCAAATGCAGACGACGGAGTTAATCGGCAGCAACGCACAGAGGAAATCAGGCGGAATATCACAGGAGACGATATTCCTAATCTACAAGCTACGAACAACGTGAGACAAGCATCGGTAAAGGAAATCGCAGACACTTTGCCAGAGTTTGATCCAGGAGACGAGAACGCGATATCAGTGAACCAATTCATCGATCGTGTCAACAAAGTGGTTGGTGCGTATCGTTGGGACGAGACGTTTTTATTACTGGCAATTTATACAAAGATCAAGGGACCAGCCAAGATGTGGTTTGATTCTTCGCCAGTGGTGCATACAACATGGAGTGACTTCGCGCAAGCTATGAGGGATGAGTTTGGAGCAAGCCCAGACGAAGCGGAAGTGCATTTCAACATGGCTAATGCGACCAGACGAGCTAAAGAAACAGTGAAGGAGTATTGTTTCCGTATGTCAGCCCTAGGAGTACGGTACAGTCTGAGCGAAGCAGCTATCATAAGATATGTACGCGCAGGTTTACAACACCGAGAGTTGCAAAACAGCATTGCAGCAATACATTTTTCGACCATGAAGCAGCTAAGAGATGCAGCCGAATCTTATTTCGTAAACAGAGGTCGGGTATTAACAAACAAAAAGGAGTTCGTGCCGAAATACAACAATCTCGAGATGAAGCAGGAAAACGACCTAAAGCCAGCAAAGCCAAAGGATTTGTAAACATGTTTCAAGTGTGGAGAGTTGGGACACTTTGCCGATTCGTGCCCAAGTAAGGAGCAGAAGTCCCGCTGTACCAAATGTAATTGTTTACATGCAACAACGGAAATTTGCCAAGCTGCAAAGGTTATGCGCTTAGGTGCATCGGATCAGGACAAACTATTCACCAGAAAAATCTGTATCAATTCGAAGAGTTATAATGCCTTTATTGACACTGGAAGCCAAGCTAGTATCATTCGAAAGTCGGTGGCGAAAGAAATAAATGCAGATCGGCATAAGTGCTCTATGAGGATTAGAGGCATATGTGGAGGATCGTGTATTCTTACGGAAGAAATCATTATCCGGATGGACGTCGAAGGACAGACCATTGAAGCCAAGTTATATATCGCTGACGACGATCTTTTGCAGGAAGACCTTCTATTGGGACAGGATGTCATAATAAGAGCTCAGTTATCCCTAAAGTTTGCGGCAGTCGACGCCGAAGTCAAGCGAGCAGTTCAGCAACCAGAAACCATCGCAAGTGAACGTGGTACCCATAAGCTTCTCGTTAATCTGCAGGACGATCAGGAAAGAAGTCATCTGCGTCAGTTGTTGAGCAAGTTTGAAGATGTCTTCTCTACAGGATTGCAAGGAATAGGAAAAACAAACGTCGTGCAAGCCAATATAGATGTTGAGAGCAACCAAGTAGTTTCCCAGCCACCATACCGAATTCCAGAGCCAAAGAAGGAAGTTGTCGCCAAGATGTTGGACGAGTTATTGCAGCAGGATATTATCCAACAATCTACGTCGGAGTATGCCAGCCCTGTCGTACTCATCAAAAAGCCGAACGGTAGTGACCGACTATGTGTAGACTACCGCCGTCTGAATAAATTGTTAAAAGAAGGAGAATTTTCCGGTCCCGAATATCGAAGAGCGTCTTCAAGAGGCTAAACGTTTTAAGTATTTCACCTCACTGGACTTAAATAGCGGCTATTACCAAATCGAAATAGCACCTGAAAGCCGAAAGTTTACCGCCTTCATCACCACGGATGGACTTTACGAATTTAAGCGACTCCCGTTTGGGCTAAAGAATGCCCCAGCAATTTTCAATCGTCTTATGGCAGAACTACAAAAGCGAGTGCACAAAGGAGATATGATTCACTACATGGACGACATTCTTATCGGGAGCAATAATTTTGAGGAGATGTATGCCAAACTAGAAAGAGTCCTTACAGTATTGCAAGAGTGCGGACTAACTCTAAATCTGGATAAATGTAAGTTGTATGAGCAGTCTATTACATTTCTAGGACATCAAATACACGATGGAGGTATCAGCCCGGGAGAAGTAAAGACAAATGCTATTGCCATGTTCCCAACACCAACCAACATTACCGAAGTACGTCAGTTCCTAGGACTTACAGGATATTTTCGAAAATTTGTCGCCGGATATGCAATTATATCTGAGCCTTTACGTATGCTGTTGCGAAAAGCACAATTATTCAAATGGGAGCAGCGCCAAGAGGAGGCGTTTAACGAATTAAAAAGATGTCTAACGTCAAGACCTGTTATCACAAGTTATCGCCTAGATGCTGAACATGAATTACACACGGATGCCAGTTCTGTGGGTTTGGCCGCGGTACTGATTCAAAATGAGGAGGGTCAATTAAAGCCAATTGCCTATTTTAGTCGAGCAACATCTAAGTCCGAGAAGAACTATCACAGTTACGAGCTGGAAGCTCTAGCCGTCGTGGAGGCGTTGGAGCGATTTAAGTATTATGTCTACGGTAAAAATGTTCGAGTAGTTACCGATTGTAATGCCCTGAAATCGTCAATGGATAAGAAGGAACTTATACCCCGAATTGCACGATGGTGGTTAAGGATACAAGAATATGACCTGGAGATTGTACATCGAGCTGGAGTACTGATGTGCCACGTTGATGCACTGAGCCGAGCACCTTATGAAGACTCACATGAAATGGAGACTGCATGTCTGAAGATTTCCAAAACCCTAATAGACGAAGCTGACTGGTTATTTGCGATTCAATTACAAGATGAAAAGATTCAGAACATTGTAGCCGATATGAAAAGTGCGAAGAAAACTGAGAACGAAGAGTATGTATTGGAGCAAGATCGCCTTTTTCGTAAATACGACAACAAGCTGCTATGGGTTGTGCCAAAACAGCTAAGATACCAGATACTTCAAGAATGCCACGACAAAGCAGGACATATGAGCACAGAGAAAACAATAAAGCGCATACTGAATTTGTTTTGGTTTCCCCGAATGCGAAATTTCGTCAAGAGCTATATAAAGTCATGTATAGGCTGCGCGCTAAACAAAATACCAGGGGGATGCCGTGAAGGAGAGTATCATTACGATGACATCAAACCTATCCCGTTTTCTACGATACACATGGATCACCTAGGACCTTTTCCGAAGAGCTCAAAGAGGAATGAGCATATTCTAGTTATTGTCGATGCCTTTACGAAGTTTACTATAGTGCGAGCTACAAAAAGTACTGCGACTAAACATGTTTTGGATATCCTGCAAGAGGTTACGAGCTACTTGGGAATGCCAGGCCGAATCATCACCGATCGAGGTACCGCTTTTACGTCAAAGGATTTTGAAAAGTATTGCAAGTCGAACAACGTCAAGCACATCCTTAATGCTGTAAGAACACCGAGAGCCAACGGTCATGCAGAACGGTCATTTTGTCCATGCTACTGCCTTCGAATGAGAACGAAAAGCGATGGGACGAAATGCTACGATCTATCCAGTGGAGCATTAATACCATGGTAAATAGCACAACTAAATGCTCCCCATTTCAGCTTCTATATGGATACGAGCCCAGAGATATCCTAAAGAACACCCTGACGAGCGTGATCCAGAGTCAAGAGCAGAGCCAGATGACAGATGTCGAGATGGAGAAGCTACGAGCAGACGCTGCAACTAGAGTCAATGAGCAAAGAGCTGCAGCCAAGAGACGATACGACGCAAGACATTCTAAGCCAACCCCATATATGCTAGGAGATATTGTGCTGGTGGAGAACGAGCCGAGCAGCACGGGTACTTCAAGAAAGCTGGAGCCTCGCTATAAAGGACCTTTTATTGTCAACAAGGTGTTGCCAAACGATAGATATCTAGTCGAAGATATCCCCCATGCACAACGAAAGCAGAGACATTACAAGTCGGTTTATGCATCCGATAAGATGAAGCGCTGGTGTGAACTTCCAGAAGATGACCAAGATGATCAGGATGATGAAGATGACTCGATGGATGACCCAATCCGCGAATCTAGCGAGGACGCCGAGAATTTATCAGGAAAGGCCGAATGTAATCAGCTGACCAATAATCCCCTGTAGGCTAACAGAGGCTGTTAGCCGAGTTATTGAATAAGAGAACGAGACTGTTAACTGAACAGCGAATAGTTAGTCTTAAGCAAGATCGTAGAGCAAAAGCACGCTAAGTTAAGACCAAATTGTCAGAATGTTAAACGATATATCCAATACACCCAAACATTAATAAACCTGAGACCACAAAGAAAACCATCCTCTCACACACGAATTTTATGCCGTTTCCAATAAATTATATATATATTAGCTATGAAATGAAGTCAGCCGACACTTATGATATTTCGTATATAGTCGGCCGACACTTATGAAATTTCGTAGATTTTGGTAAAAAATACTGCCTGTGGACAGTCCCAACCAATCTCGAGATTAAAAACACGAATTTTATGCCATTTCCAGTCAATTATATATATATTAGCTATGAAATGAAGTCAGCCGACACTTAGGATATTTCGTATATAGTCGGCCGACACTTATGAAATTTCGTAGATTTTGGTCAAAAATAATGCCTGTGGACAGTCCTAACCAATCTCCAGCTTAAAAACACGAATTGTATGCCGTTTTCGATCAATTAGCTGAATGGCAGCTATGAAATTTAGTCATCCGACACTTATGAAATTTCGTAGATTTTGGTAAAAAATAATGCCTGTGGACAGTCCGAACCAATCTCGAGATTAAAAACACGAATTTTATGCCGTTTCCAATCAATTATATATATATTAGCTATGAAATGAAGTCAGCCGACACTTATGATATTTCGTATATAGTCGGCCGACACTTATGAAATTTCGTAGATTTTGGTCAAAAATAATGCCTGTGGACAGTCCTAACCAATCTCGAGCTTAAAAACACGAATTGTATGCCGTTTTCGATCAATTAGCTGAATGGCAGCTATGAAATTTAGTCATCCGACACTTATGAAATTTCGTAGATTTTGGTAAAAAATAATGCCTGTGGACAGTCCGAACCAATCTCGAGATTAAAAACACGAATTTTATGCCGTTTCCAATAAATTATATATATATTAGCTATGAAATGAAGTCAGCCGACACTTATGATATTTCGTATATAGTCGGCCGACACTTATGAAATTTCGTAGATTTTGGTAAAAAATAATGCCTGTGGACAGTCCTAACCAATCTCGAGCTTAAAAACACGAATTTTAAGCCGTTTCCAATCAATTATATATATATTAGCTATGAAATGAAGTCAGCCGACACTTATGATATTTCGTATATAGTCGGCCGACACTTATGAAATTTCGTAGATTTTGGTAAAAAATAATGCCTGTGGACAGTCCTAACCAATCTCGAGCTTAAAAACACGAATTGTATGCCGTTTTCGATCAATTAGCTGAATGGCAGCTATGAAATTTAGTCATCCGACACTTATGAAATTTCGTAGATTTTGGTCAAAAATAATGCCTGTGGACAGTCCTAACCAATCTCGAGCTTAAAAACACGAATTGTATGCCGTTTTCGATCAATTAGCTGAATGGCAGCTATGAAATTTAGTCATCCGACACTTATGAAATTTCGTAGATTTTGGTCAAAAATAATGCCTGTGGACAGTCCGAACCAATCTCGAGATTAAAAACACGAATTTTATGCCATTTCCAATAAATTATATATATATATTAGCTATGAAATGAAGTCAGCCGACACTTATGATATTTCGTATATAGTCGGCCGACACTTATGAAATTTCGTAGATTTTGGTAAAAAATACTGCCTGTGGACAGTCCCAACCAATCTCGAGATTAAAAACACGAATTTTATGCCATTTCCAGTCAATTATATATATATTAGCTATGAAATGAAGTCAGCCGACACTTATGATATTTCGTATATAGTCGGCCGACACTTATGAAATTTCGTAGATTTTGGTCAAAAATAATGCCTGTGGACAGTCCGAACCAATCTCGAGATTAAAAACACGAATTTTATGCCATTTCCAATCAATTATATATATATTAGCTATGAAATGAAGTCAGCCGACACTTATGATATTTCGTATATAGTCGGCCGACACTTATGAAATTTCGTAGATTTTGGTCAAAAATAAAGCCTGTGGACAGTCCTAACCAATCTCGAGCTTAAAAACACGAATTGTATGCCGTTTTCGATCAATTAGCTGAATGGCAGCTATGAAATTTAGTCATCCGACACTTATGAAATTTCGTAGATTTTGGTAAAAAATAATGCCTGTGGACAATCCGAACCAATCTCGAGATTAAAAACACGAATTTTATGCCGTTTCCAATCAATTATATATATATTAGCTATGAAATGAAGTCAGCCGACACTTATGATATTTCGTATATAGTCGGCCGACACTTATGAAATTTCGTAGATTTTGGTCAAAAATAATGCCTGCGGACAGTCCTAACCAATCTCGAGCTTAAAAACACGAATTGTATGCCGTTTTCGATCAATTAGCTGAATGGCAGCTATGAAATTTAGTCATCCGACATTTATGAAATTTCGTAGATTTTGGTAAAAAATAATGCCTGTGGACAGTCCGAACCAATCTCGAGATTAAAAACACGAATTTTATGCCGTTTCCAATCAATTATATATATATTAGCTATGAAATGAAGTCAGCCGACACTTATGATATTTCGTATATAGTCGGCCGACACTTATGAAATTTCGTAGATTTTGGTCAAAAATAATGCCTGTGGACAGTCCGAACCAATCTCGAGATTAAAAACACGAATTTTATGCCATTTCCAATCAATTATATATATATTAGCTATGAAATGAAGTCAGCCGACACTTATGATATTTCGTATATAGTCGGCCGACACTTATGAAATTTCGTAGATTTTGGTCAAAAATAATGCCTGTGGACAGTCCTAACCAATCTCCAGCTTAAAAACACGAATTGAATGCCGTTTTCGATCAATTAGCTGAATGGCAGCTATGAAATTTAGTCATCCGACATTTATGAAATTTCGTAGATTTTGGTAAAAAATAATGCCTGTGGACAGTCCGAACCAATCTCGAGATTAAAAACACGAATTTTATGCCGTTTCCAATCAATTATATATATATTAGCTATGAAATGAAGTCAGCCGACACTTATGATATTTCGTATATAGTCGGCCGACACTTATGAAATTTCGTAGATTTTGGTCAAAAATAATGCCTGCGGACAGTCCTAACCAATCTCGAGCTTAAAAACACGAATTGTATGCCGTTTTCGATCAATTAGCTGAATGGCAGCTATGAAATTTAGTCATCCGACACTTATGAAATTTCGTAGATTTTGGTAAAAAATACTGCCTGTGGACAGTCCGAACCAATCTCGAGCTTAAAAACACGAATTTTATGCCGTTTCCAATCAATTATATATATATTAGCTATGAAATGAAGTCAGCCGACACTTATGATATTTCGTATATAGTCGGCCGACACTTATGAAATTTCGTAGATTTTGGTAAAAAATAATGCCTGTGGACAGTCCTAACCAATCTCGAGCTTAAAAACACGAATTTTATGCCGTTTCCAATCAATTATATATATATTAGCTATGAAATGAAGTCAGCCGACACTTATGATATTTCGTATATAGTCGGCCGACACTTATGAAATTTCGTAGATTTTGGTAAAAAATAATGCCTGTGGACAGTCCTAACCAATCTCGAGCTTAAAAACACGAATTTTATGCCGTTTCCAATCAATTATATATATATTAGCTATGAAATGAAGTCAGCCGACACTTATGATATTTCGTATATAGTCGGCCGACACTTATGAAATTTCGTAGATTTTGGTCAAAAATAATGCCTGTGGACAGTCCTAACCAATCTCGAGCTTAAAAACACGAATTGTATGCCGTTTTCGATCAATTAGCTCAATGGCAGCTATGAAATTTAGTCATCCGACACTTATGAAATTTCGTAGATTTTGGTCAAAAATAATGCCTGTGGACAGTCCGAACCAATCTCGAGCTTAAAAACACGAATTTTATGCCGTTTCCAATCAATTATATATATATTAGCTATGAAATGAAGTCAGCCGACACATGATATTTCGTATATAGTCGGCCGACACTTATGAAATTTCGTAGATTTTGGTCAAAAATAATGCCTGTGGACAGTCCTAACCAATCTCGAGCTTAAAAACACGAATTGTATGCCGTTTTCAATCAATTAGCTGAATGGCAGCTATGAAATTTAGTCATCCGACACTTATGAAATTTCGTAGATTTTGGTCAAAAATAATGCCTGTGGACAGTCCGAACCAATCTCGAGATTAAAAACACGAATTTTATGCCATTTCCAATCAATTATGTATATATATTAGCTATGAAATGAAGTCTGCCGACACTTATGATATTTCGTATATAGTCGGCCGACACTTATGAAATTTCGTAGATTTTGGTAAAAAATAATGCCTGTGGACAGTCCTAACCAATCTCGAGCTTAAAAACACGAATTTTATGCCGTTTCCAATCAATTATATATATATTAGCTGTTGATGAACGGTCACTCCAGACTGGAAACGGCATTAATTTACAATTCGGTTTGGAAACTGGTCACACAAAAAAGTTCATGGAGAGAAGAAGAAGGTTCTAGAAGCGTCGGTTGCAAATTCGGCGTTCGAGTTTTTGCTTGCTTTTGTTATGACAGATGGCGAAATCAAGTGATTGAGCCAGTTCTATTTTCAATAAAGAAGGTTAATCACCATAAAGGAAGTTTGGTCCTTCAGAGCCAGATTCGTTATTGTTAGTAACTAAAAGTAAAGCACCATTGCGATGGAACAACTCAAACGGCTAAAGGGAGTGAGGAGCCGTCTCAAATCCAGCCTCACCAAACTGCTACACACAGCAGAAAACTCTTCCGCATCAATCGGCGTTGACGCCGTGGAGGTACTGCTAGTCAGGCTCGACAAGGTTTGGAATGATTTCGAACTTGCCGGAGATGATCTGAGCGTGCTTGACGACGTCGAGGGCTGGGTTGATCCTGCGGATGACTACGACCAGTATGAGGCGAAGTACATAAAAGCCCGTGCGCTTTTGTTTTCCCTCAAGCGCTCACAGGAGCCGACAACACCAACAACAACGAGACATGCAGAAGGAGACTCAATAGCTAACAACGACGCTATTTCTCGCTTAGTGCAGCAACAACAAGAGTTTTTCGAACGCCTAGGAGCAACTTCAACACCAACCCAGGCTGACGCCGCGGCGCCAGTAAGGGAGACAGAATTACCGAAAATTCACATAAAACCGTTTGGTGGCATTTACAAGGAGTGGCCAGCCTTCAAAGCACTGTACATAAGCACTGTACATAGCAAGCAACATCTGGGTAAGATACAAAAGTACCACTATCTAAAATCGTTCCTCGTGGACGAGGCTGCAAGTTTGGTACGCCATTTGCCGATTTCTGAGACGGCATATGACAACGCTTGGGAGCGCCTCAACGAGAGATACGATCGACCACGGCAAATTATTCACAACCTGTTGGACACCTTTATGGAGCTACCATCGACTAACAATGGAGAGGTATCCATATTGCGTAGCGTGTCAGATGGTGCAAATGAAGTCATCCGTGCATTGGACTCAATTGGCCATATGGACCGAGACTGCTGGGTTATCCATTTATTGCTGAATAAAATCGATCCAGAGTCACGCCGCAAATGGGTAGATGCAAGCCGTGCTTCAAATTCACCAAGAGTCGAAGAGTTCTTCAAGTTCCTGGACGCACGATGTGAAGAATTTGAGCTGTGTCAAAGCGATCCTGTACCGAAACAGGGTGGTAACAACAAGAAGACAAGCAGAGCCATGGTAACTGCTGCGCTGACAAAATGCGTGAATTGTAATGCGGATGGGCATCAACTGTTTAAGTGTCCTCAATTCATTGGTTTGTCTATCGACCAACGCCGTTCTTTTCTAAAGCACAAATCTCTCTGCTTTAACTGTCTCAAACCAGGTCACAGGTCATCAAACTGTAGCTCAAGGTACAACTGTCAGCAGTGTGGCAGCAGACACCACACACTCATACACACGCATGCTATGCAGACCAACGAGGGTCAAATCACATCCACGTCTTCAAGCGATCGCAAGGATCCAGACACGACATCGGTGACTGCGAGTCACATGTCACAGGCACTACTCACGCCAACCCTATTGTCACATGGGCAAGTAGGACGAACATGTACCTTGCCAACTGCATTGGTACACATCCGCAACTCTCAAGGCACATACACAAACTGCCGGGTGCTACTCGACACGGGCTCGGAGTTATCATATGTATCGGAACGCTGTATTAAGGCACTGGGTCTTAGTCGGGCTCCTGGCCGGATTCTCATTTCCGGCATTTCTTCAATCAAGGCTGATACCACGAGGGGATTCAGCACACTCACGATCAAATCTCGAGTATCTGATCACTCGCTACAAGTAAAAGCTCATATTCTAGGAAAAATCACATCTACGCTGGCAAGGGAAAACATCGATGCATCTGCGCTTGAGATCTTCAATGGGATTCCGCTTGCAGACACGGAATTCAACTCGGCATCGCCTATAGACGTTCTACTAGGCACCGATTCTGTATGGGCTATTTTAACCGGCAACAGGAAGCTGGATGCGCAAGGCAACATAATAGCTATTTCAACAATCTTTGGATGGGTTATCACATCGATTGCGTATCAAAATCCATCAATCACCACGTCATTTTTGTCTACAGTCGATATCCATGCTACTCTACAAAGGTTTTGGGAAATCGAGGACTCCCAAATCACCACTCACCATGATCCTGAAAATGTTAAGGTTGAAGAGCATTTTCAAACCACGCACTCACGCGACTCCAAGGGAAGATACACCGTAGAGCTTCCATTCAAGGATGCAGATCCTCAATTCACTGACACTCTGCAGGGAGCAACCCAACGCTTTGCTTCTGTGGAGCGCCGTCTACATAGAGACACAGATCTGCACTCACGGTATGTACAATTCATGCAAGAGTATATTTCGCTAGGCCACATGCGCCAATTGAACCCTGACGAAATTCTCACCAACGTTGGAAGGGTATTCTATATGCCACATCACCCTGTACTTGGAAAGAAACTACGAGTAGTTTTTGACGGTTCATTCCAAGATTCTTCTGGTCAATCTTTAAACGACACCCTGAACGTTGGGCCGAGCATTCAACGAAACCTGTTCGATGTATGCGTACGCTTTCGTTTACATAAATACGTTTTTTCTGCGGACATTATCAAGATGTTCAGGCAAATTTGGATCAACAAGCATCACCGCAACTATCAACGTATCGTTTGGAGAGAACATCCTTCAGCTCCACTTCTACATTACCAACTCTGCACTGTAACCTATGGCACTGCGTGTGCACCATTTCTGGCTGTACGGGTTCTTGAGCAACTGGCCAGAGACTACCAACATTTGTATCCAACTGCTGCGCGCATTCTTCTTGAAGATTTCTACGTTGACGACGTTTTAACAGGAGCTGACACCGAGGAGAAGCTTCTACAATACAAACAAGAACTAATTCTACTAATGTCATGTGCTCAACTCGAACTTGGAAAATGGATTTCCAACAGCAACCGCGTTGTCGACCCTGAGACAACAATCACAAACAACACATCATACAGTCCACTCGAAACTACGAACAAGGTTTTGGGAATTCATTGGCTACCGCACACGGACACATTGGCATACAAGGTATCTTTGCCCAGCGAGGGAAAGATTACAAAACGGCAAGTTTTATCAGACGTGTCTCGCATTTTCGACCCACTTGGATTGCTGGCTCCAGTGGTTATTCAATTCAAAATCCTGTTCCAAGAGCTTTGGGTTCTCAACTTAGACTGGGACAGCCCGCTACCGCTCAGCCTGGAAGATTGGTATCTCAAATGCAAACACGATATCAACACGCTCAATGAACTTGAGGTTCCACGCTACATTGGCAACTCTACTGACACAATTGAATTGCATGCCTTCTCGGACGCATCTATAAAAGCCTACGCCGCTGCCGTTTACAGTAGAGTTACTCTCCCTGATGGTAACATACAGGTTACTCTTATAGCTGCAAAGACTCGTGTTGCACCGCTCAAAACACAATCACTTCCACGCCTGGAATTGTGCGGCGCACTTCTACTAAGTCGACTCATCAACTCAGTCAAGGCTGCACTGAAAAACTACAACGTCACTGTTTACGCCTGGTGCGACTCTACCATTGTTTTGGCTTGGCTCTCGCACATACCTGCCAAACTAAAGACTTTCGTCGCAAACCGCACTGCCGAAATCCTCAGCATCATTCCACGAGATCACTGGCAACATGTCAAATCAGATGACAACCCTGCTGACTGCGCTTCAAGAGGCATGCTAGCTGCTGACTTAGTAAACCACAACCTATGGTGGAAGGGCCCACACTGGCTATACTCAACCAAAGCTCAATGGGTAAAAACACCTAGCACTCCACATTCTAGTCTTGTTTCAGATGAACAAGTCCAGGCTGAAGTAAAGGGCTCCGCCTTCACGACAATCACATACAACACTGAAACCTCACTATTGGGCCAACTGATCGACCGTGTCTCCTCGTGGCCAAAGCTACTTCGTATTCTCGCCTACGTTCTCAAGTTCATCCGACGCAATCGCGGAAAATCCAACACCGCTACGCTGACATTTGAGGAAATCCATGACGCACGGATCCTGTACCTGCGCCATGCCCAAGACGAATTCCAAGCTGACTACAAGCGACTCCTCAACCAGAAAGATTTGGGACACAAATCAAAATTGCGCACCCTCTCACCGCAAATCGACAAACATGGACTCCTGCGAGTGGGTGGCCGCTTAGGTAATTCAGAACTGCCAGCGGATGTGCAGCATCCAATAATTCTGCCCAAATCTCATCGCATAACGAAGCTCATTCTGGAACATGAGCACCGGATTCACTTACATCCTGGTGTATCGGCGTTATTCGTGATCGCACGCCAACGCTACTGGGTATTTGGCGCACGCAACCTCATTCGAAGGATCACGCATGACTGTCTAAAATGCTTCAGACAACGCCAACACACATCTCACCAATTCATGTCAGATCTGCCGTCTGTCCGGGTTCGACAGGCATTTCCGTTTGCAAACACTGGCTGCGACTACGCCGGGCCAATCACCCTCAAGGTCCACAAGGGACGAAATCCACGCAAAGAAAAGGGTTACATCTGTATATTCGTATGCCTAGCCACTTCTGCCTTGCATTTGGAATTGGCTACAGATCTTACAACCGATACATTCTTGGCGGCCCTCAGACGATTCATCTCTCGCCGCGGAAAATGCTCGCAAATGTATAGCGACAACGGGCGAAACTTCGTCGGGGCAAAAAGGGCATTAAACGAAATGCAAACTCTTCTGAAGTCAGACGAACACAACAACGCCGTACTGAAGGCCCTGGCAGACGAAGGAATCAACTGGAATTTCATTCCCCCCCATGCACCACACTGGGGTGGCAAATGGGAATCAGCTGTGCGCTCTGTCAAATTGCATCTTCATAGAGTCATTGGCAAGAATGTCCTCACCTTTGAGAAAATGCACACACTTCTCGCCCAAATAGAAGCTGTGGTCAACTCACGTCCACTATTCTCAACTTCGGACACTGAGGTCAACTATCTGTCGCCAGCACACTTCCTCATTGGTCGTCCCTACACGACCGTACCAGAAGGCGATCTATCAAATGTACCAATCAACCGTTTGGATTATTGGCAACAGACTCAAGCTATGCTGCAAGGCTTCTGGAAACAATGGCACATGGAATATCTTACATCACTCCAGCATCGGCCAAAGTGGATGAACAAATCGGTCAACATTGCCAAGGATGACATCGTGCTCCTTAAGGATTCTCACACCCCGCCAGCAGCATGGGCTCTCGGAAGAGTCATCGAAACATATCCAGGGAAGGATGGAATGGTCCGCGCTGTACGACTTAGGACTCCAACTGGAGAAACCACCCGTCCAATTGTCAAGATCGCCCTATTACCAAATTCTGAAACAGTGTTTCAGGGGAGGCCGGGATGTTGATGAACGGTCACTCCAGACTGGAAACGGCATTAATTTACAATTCGGTTTGGAAACTGGTCACACAAAAAAGTTCATGGAGAGAAGAAGAAGGTTCTAGAAGCGTCGGTTGCAAATTCGGCGTTCGAGTTTTTGCTTGCTTTTGTTATGACAGATGGCGAAATCAAGTGATTGAGCCAGTTCTATTTTCAATAAAGAAGATTAATCACCATTAGCTATGAAATGAAGTCAGCCGACACTTATGATATTTCGTATATAGTCGGCCGACACTTATGAAATTTCGTAGATTTTGGTCAAAAATAATGCCTGTGGACAGTCCTAACCAATCTCGAGCTTAAAAACACGAATTGTATGCCGTTTTCGATCAATTAGCTGAATGGCAGCTATGAAATTTAGTCATCCGACACTAATGAAATTTCGTAGATTTTGGTCAAAAATAATGCCTGTGGACAGTCCGAACCAATCTCGAGATTAAAAACACGAATTTTATGCCATTTCCAATCAATTATATATATATATTAGCTATGAAATGAAGTCAGCCGACACTTATGATATTTCGTATATAGTCGGCCGACACTTATGAAATTTCGTAGATTTTGGTCAAAAATAATGCCTGTGGACAGTCCGAACCAATCTCGAGATTAAAAACACGAATTTTATGCCATTTCCAATCAATTATATATATATTAGCAATGAAATGAAGTCAGCCGACACTTATGATATTTCGTATATAGTCGGCCGACACTTATGAAATTTCGTAGATTTTGGTCAAAAATAATGCCTGTGGACAGTCCTAACCAATCTCGAGCTTAAAAACACGAATTGTATGCCATTTTCGATCAATTAGCTGAATGGCAGCTATGAAATTTAGTCATCCGACACTTATGAAATTTCGTAGATTTTGGTAAAAAATAATGCCTGTGGACATTCCGAACCAATCTCGACATTAAAAACACGAATTTTATGCCGTTTCCAATCAATTATATATATATTAGCTATGAAATGAAGTCAGTCGACACTTATGATATTTCGTATATAGTCGGCCGACACTTATGAAATTTCGTAGATTTTGGTCAAAAATAATGCATGTGGACAGTCCTAACCAATCTCGAGCTTAAAAAAAAGAATTGTATGCCATTTTCGATCAATTAGCTGAATGGCAGCTATGAAATTTAGTCATCCGACACTTATGAAATTTCGTAGATTTTGGTAAAAAATAATGCCTGTGGACAGTCCTAACCAATCTCGAGCTTAAAAAAAAGAATTGTATGCCATTTTCGATCAATTAGCTGAATGGCAGCTATGAAATTTAATCATCCGACACTTATGAAATTTCGTAGATTTTGGTAAAAAATAATGCCTGTGGACAGTCCTAACCAATCTCGAGCTTAAAAAAAAGAATTGTATACCATTTTCGATCAATTAGCTGAATGGCAGCTATGAAATTTAGTCATCCGACACTTATGAAATTTCGTAGATTTTGGAAAAAAATTATGCCTGTGGACAGTCCCAACCAATCTCGAAATTAAAAACACGAATTTTACGCCGTTTCCAATCAATTATATATATATTAGCTATGAAATGAAGTCAGCCGACACTTATGAAATTTCGTAGATTTTGGTCAAAAATAATGCCTGTGGACAGTCCCAACCAATCTCGAGCTTAAAAAAAAGAATTGTATACCATTTTCGATCAATTAGCTGAATGGCAGCTATGAAATTTAGTCATCCGACACTTATGAAATTTCGTAGATTTTGGAAAAAAATAATGCCTGTGGACAGTCCCAACCAATCTCGAAATTAAAAACACGAATTTTACGCCGTTTCCAATCAATTATATATATATTAGCTATGAAATGAAGTCAGCCGACACTTATGAAATTTCGTAGATTTTGGTCAAAAATAATGCCTGTGGACAGTCCCAACCAATCTCGACATTAAAAACACGAATTGTATGCCGTTTTCGATCAATTAGCTGAATGGCAGCTATGAAATTTAGTCATCCGACACTTATGAAATTTGGTAGATTTTGGTAAAAAATAATGCCTGTGGACAGTCCCAACCAATCTCGAGCTTAAAAACACGAATTGTATGCCGTTTTCGATCAATTAGCTGAATGGCAGCTATGAAATTTAGTCATCCGACACTTATGAAATTTCGTAGATTTTGGTCAAAAATAATGCCTGTGCACAGTCCCAACCAACCTCGAGATTAAAAACACGAATTTTATGCCGTTTTCAATCAATTATATATATATTAGCTATAAAATGAAGTCAGCCGACACTTATATTTCGTATATAATCGGCCGACACTTATGAAATTTCGTAGATTTTGGTAAAAAATAATGCCTGTGGACAGTCCGAACCAATCTCGAGATTAAAAACACGAATTTTATGCCATTTCCAATCAATTATATATATATTAGCTATGAAATGAAGTCAGCCGACACTTATGATATTTCGTATATAGTCGGCCGACACTTATGAAATTTCGTAGATTTTGGTCAAAAATACTGCCTGTGGACAGTCCTAACCAATCTCGAGCTTAAAAACACGAATTGTATGCCGTTTTCGATCAATTAGCTGAATGGCAGCTATGAAATTTAGTCATCCGACACTTATGAAATTTCGTAGATTTTGGTAAAAAATAGTGCCTGTGGACAGTCCCAACCAATCTCGACATTAAAAACACGAATTTTATGCCGTTTCCAATCAATTATATATATATTAGCTATGAAATGAAGTCAGCCGACACTTATGAACAATAATTTCGTAGATTTTGGTCAAAAATAATGCCTGTGGACAGTCCCAACCAATCTCGAGCTTAAAAAAAAGAATTGTATACCATTTTCGATCAATTAGCTGAATGGCAGCTATGAAATTTAGTCATCCGACACTTATGAAATTTCGTAGATTTTGGTCAAAAATAATGCCTGTGCACAGTCCCAACCAACCTCGAGATTAAAAGCACGAATTTTATGCCGTTTTCAATCAATTATATATATATTAGCTATAAAATGAAGTCAGCCGACACTTATATTTCGTATATAATCGGCCGACACTTATGAAATTTCGTAGATTTTGGTAAAAAATAATGCCTGTGGACAGTCCGAACCAATCTCGAGATTAAAAACACGAATTTTATGCCATTTCCAATCAATTATATATATTTAGCTATGAAATGAAGTCAGCCGACACTTATGATATTTCGTATATAGTCGGCCGACACTTATGAAATTTCGTAGATTTTGGTCAAAAATACTGCCTGTGGACAGTCCTAACCAATCTCGAGCTTAAAAACACGAATTGTATGCCGTTTTCGATCAATTAGCTCAATGGCAGCTATGAAATTTAGTCATCCGACACTTATGAAATTTCGTAGATTTTGGTAAAAAATAGTGCCTGTGGACAGTCCTAACCAATCTCGAGCTTAAAAAAAAGAATTGTATACCATTTTCGATCAATTAGCTGAATGGCAGCTATGAAATTTAGTCATCCGACACTTATGAAATTTCGTAGATTTTGGAAAAAAATTATGCCTGTGGACAGTCCCAACCAATCTCGAAATTAATAACACGAATTTTACGCCGTTTCCAATCAATTATATATATATTAGCTATGAAATGAAGTCAGCCGACACTTATGAAATTTCGTAGATTTTGGTCAAAAATAATGCCTGTGGACAGTCCCAACCAATCTCGAGCTTAAAAAAAAGAATTGTATACCATTTTCGATCAATTAGCTGAATGGCAGCTATGAAATTTAGTCATCCGACACTTATGAAATTTCGTAGATTTTGGAAAAAAATAATGCCTGTGGACAGTCCCAACCAATCGAGATTAAAAACACGAATTTTACGCCGTTTCCAATCAATTATATATATATTAGCTATGAAATGAAGTCAGCCGACACTTATGAAATTTCGTAGATTTTGGTCAAAAATAATGCCTGTGGACAGTCCCAACCAATCTCGACATTAAAAACACGAATTGTATGCCGTTTTCGATCAATTAGCTGAATGGCAGCTATGAAATTTAGTCATCCGACACTTATGAAATTTGGTAGATTTTGGTAAAAAATAATGCCTGTGGACAGTCCCAACCAATCTCGAGCTTAAAAACACGAATTGTATGTCGTTTTCGATCAATTAGCTGAATGGCAGCTATGAAATTTAGTCATCCGACACTTATGAAATTTGGTAGATTTTGGTAAAAAATAATGCCTGTGGACAGTCCCAACCAATCTCGAGCTTAAAAACACGAATTGTATGCCGTTTTCGATCAATTAGCTGAATGGCAGCTATGAAATTTAGTCATCCGACACTTATGAAATTTCGTAGATTTTGGTCAAAAATAATGCCTGTGCACAGTCCCAACCAACCTCGAGATTAAAAGCACGAATTTTATGCCGTTTTCAATCAATTATATATATATTAGCTATAAAATGAAGTCAGCCGACACTTATATTTCGTATATAATCGGCCGACACTTATGAAATTTCGTAGATTTTGGTAAAAAATAATGCCTGTGGACAGTCCGAACCAATCTCGAGATTAAAAACACGAATTTTATGCCATTTCCAATCAATTATATATATATTAGCTATGAAATGAAGTCAGCCGACACTTATGATATTTCGTATATAGTCGGCCGACACTTATGAAATTTCGTAGATTTTGGTCAAAAATACTGCCTGTGGACAGTCCTAACCAATCTCGAGCTTAAAAACACGAATTGTATGCCGTTTTCGATCAATTAGCTGAATGGCAGCTATGAAATTTAGTCATCCGACACTTATGAAATTTCGTAGATTTTGGTAAAAAATAGTGCCTGTGGACAGTCCCAACCAATCTCGACATTAAAAACACGAATTTTATGCCGTTTCCAATCAATTATATATATATTAGCTATGAAATGAAGTCAGCCGACACTTATGAAATTTCGTAGATTTTGGTCAAAAATAATGCCTGTGGACAGTCCCAACCAATCTCGAGCTTAAAAAAAAGAATTGTATACCATTTTCGATCAATTAGCTGAATGGCAGCTATGAAATTTAGTCATCCGACACTTATGAAATTTCGTAGATTTTGGTCAAAAATAATGCCTGTGCACAGTCCCAACCAACCTCGAGATTAAAAGCACGAATTTTATGCCGTTTTCAATCAATTATATATATATTAGCTATAAAATGAAGTCAGCCGACACTTATATTTCGTATATAATCGGCCGACACTTATGAAATTTCGTAGATTTTGGTAAAAAATAATGCCTGTGGACAGTCCGAACCAATCTCGAGATTAAAAACACGAATTTTATGCCATTTCCAATCAATTATATATATATTAGCTATGAAATGAAGTCAGCCGACACTTATGATATTTCGTATATAGTCGGCCGACACTTATGAAATTTCGTAGATTTTGGTCAAAAATACTGCCTGTGGACAGTCCTAACCAATCTCGAGCTTAAAAACACGAATTGTATGCCGTTTTCGATCAATTAGCTCAATGGCAGCTATGAAATTTAGTCATCCGACACTTATGAAATTTCGTAGATTTTGGTAAAAAATAGTGCCTGTGGACAGTCCTAACCAATCTCGAGCTTAAAAAAAAGAATTGTATACCATTTTCGATCAATTAGCTGAATGGCAGCTATGAAATTTAGTCATCCGACACTTATGAAATTTCGTAGATTTTTGGAAAAAAATTATGCCTGTGGACAGTCCCAACCAATCTCGAAATTAATAACACGAATTTTACGCCGTTTCCAATCAATTATATATATATTAGCTATGAAATGAAGTCAGCCGACACTTATGAAATTTCGTAGATTTTGGTCAAAAATAATGCCTGTGGACAGTCCCAACCAATCTCGAGCTTAAAAAAAAGAATTGTATACCATTTTCGATCAATTAGCTGAATGGCAGCTATGAAATTTAGTCATCCGACACTTATGAAATTTCGTAGATTTTGGAAAAAAATTATGCCTGTGGACAGTCCCAACCAATAACACGAATTTTACGCCGTTTCCAATCAATTATATATATATTAGCTATGAAATGAAGTCAGCCGACACTTATGAAATTTCGTAGATTTTGGTCAAAAATAATGCCTGTGGACAGTCCCAACCAATCTCGACATTAAAAACACGAATTGTATGCCGTTTTCGATCAATTAGCTGAATGGCAGCTATGAAATTTAGTCATCCGACACTTATGAAATTTGGTAGATTTTGGTAAAAAATAATGCCTGTGGACAGTCCCAACCAATCTCGAGCTTAAAAACACGAATTGTATGTCGTTTTCGATCAATTAGCTGAATGGCAGCTATGAAATTTAGTCATCCGACACTTATGAAATTTGGTAGATTTTGGTAAAAAATAATGCCTGTGGACAGTCCCAACCAATCTCGAGCTTAAAAACACGAATTGTATGCCGTTTTCGATCAATTAGCTGAATGGCAGCTATGAAATTTAGTCATCCGACACTTATGAAATTTCGTAGATTTTGGTCAAAAATAATGCCTGTGCACAGTCCCAACCAACCTCGAGATTAAAAGCACGAATTTTATGCCGTTTTCAATCAATTATATATATATTAGCTATAAAATGAAGTCAGCCGACACTTATATTTCGTATATAATCGGCCGACACTTATGAAATTTCGTAGATTTTGGTAAAAAATAATGCCTGTGGACAGTCCGAACCAATCTCGAGATTAAAAACACGAATTTTATGCCATTTCCAATCAATTATATATATATTAGCTATGAAATGAAGTCAGCCGACACTTATGATATTTCGTATATAGTCGGCCGACACTTATGAAATTTCGTAGATTTTGGTCAAAAATACTGCCTGTGGACAGTCCTAACCAATCTCGAGCTTAAAAACACGAATTGTATGCCGTTTTCGATCAATTAGCTGAATGGCAGCTATGAAATTTAGTCATCCGACACTTATGAAATTTCGTAGATTTTGGTAAAAAATAGTGCCTGTGGACAGTCCTAACCAATCTCGAGCTTAAAAAAAAGAATTGTATACCATTTTCGATCAATTAGCTGAATGGCAGCTATGAAATTTAGTCATCCGACACTTATGAAATTTCGTAGATTTTGGAAAAAAATTATGCCTGTGGACAGTCCCAACCAATCTCGAAATTAATAACACGAATTTTACGCCGTTTCCAATCAATTATATATATATTAGCTATGAAATAAAGTCAGCCGACACTTATGAAATTTCGTAGATTTTGGTCAAAAATAATGCCTGTGGACAGTCCCAACCAATCTCGAGCTTAAAAAAAAGAATTGTATACCATTATCGATCAATTAGCTGAATGGCAGCTATGAAATTTAGTCATCCGACACTTATGAAATTTCGTAGATTTTGGAAAAAAATTATGCCTGTGGACAGTCCCAACCAATCTCGAAATTAATAACACGAATTTTACGCCGTTTCCAATCAATTATATATATATTAGCTATGAAATGAAGTCAGCCGACACTTATGAAATTTCGTAGATTTTGGTCAAAAATAATGCCTGTGGACAGTCCCAACCAATCTCGACATTAAAAACACGAATTGTATGCCGTTTTCGATCAATTAGCTGAATGGCAGCTATGAAATTTAGTCATCCGACACTTATGAAATTTGGTAGATTTTGGTAAAAAATAATGCCTGTGGACAGTCCCAACCAATCTCGAGCTTAAAAACACGAATTGTATGTCGTTTTCGATCAATTAGCTGAATGGCAGCTATGAAATTTAGTCATCCGACACTTATGAAATTTGGTAGATTTTGGTAAAAAATAATGCCTGTGGACAGTCCCAACCAATCTCGAGCTTAAAAACACGAATTGTATGCCGTTTTCGATCAATTAGCTGAATGGCAGCTATGAAATTTAGTCATCCGACACATGAAATTTCGTAGATTTTGGTCAAAAATAATGCCTGTGCACAGTCCCAACCAACCTCGAGATTAAAAGCACGAATTTTATGCCGTTTTCAATCAATTATATATATATTAGCTATAAAATGAAGTCAGCCGACACTTATATTTCGTATATAATCGGCCGACACTTATGAAATTTCGTAGATTTTGGTAAAAAATAATGCCTGTGGACAGTCCGAACCAATCTCGAGATTAAAAACACGAATTTTATGCCATTTCCAATCAATTATATATATATTAGCTATGAAATGAAGTCAGCCGACACTTATGATATTTCGTATATAGTCGGCCGACACTTATGAAATTTCGTAGATTTTGGTCAAAAATACTGCCTGTGGACAGTCCTAACCAATCTCGAGCTTAAAAACACGAATTGTATGCCGTTTTCGATCAATTAGCTGAATGGCAGCTATGAAATTTAGTCATCCGACACTTATGAAATTTCGTAGATTTTGGTAAGAAATAGTGCCTGTGGACAGTCCCAACCAATCTCGACATTAAAAACACGAATTTTATGCCGTTTCCAATCAATTATATATATATTAGCTATGAAATGAAGTCAGCCGACACTTATGATATTTCGTATATAGTCGGCCGACACTTATGAAATTTCGTAGATTTTGGTCAAAAATAATGCCTGTGGACAGTCCTAACCAATCTCGAGCTTAAAAAAAGAATTATATGCCATTTTCGATCAATTAGCTGAATGGCAGCTATGAAATTTAGTCATCCGACACTTATGAAATTTCGAAGATTTTGGTCAAAATTAATGCCTGTGGACAGCCCTAACCAATCTCGAGCTTAAAACACGAATTGTATGCCGTTTTCGATCAATTAGCTGAATGGCAGCTATGAAATTTAGTCATCCGACACTTATGAAATTTCGTAGATTTTGGTAAAAAATAATGCCTGTGGACAGTCCCAACCAATCTCGACATTAAAAACACGAATTTTATGCCGTTTCCAATCAATTATATATATATTAGCTATGAAATGAAGTCAGCCGACACTTATGATATTCCGTATATAGTCGGCCGACACTTATGAAATTTCGTAGATTTTGGTCAAAAATAATGCCTGTGGACAGTCCTAACCAATCTCGAGCTTAAAAAATAGAATTATATGCCATTTTCGATCAATTAGCTGAATGGCAGCTATGAAATTTAGTCATCCGACACTTATGAAATTTCGTAGATTTTGGTAAAAAATAATGCCTGTGCACAGTCCCAACCAACCTCGAGATTAAAAGCACGAATTTTATGCCGTTTTCAATCAATTATATATATATTAGCTATAAAATGAAGTCAGCCGACACTTATATTTCGTATATAATCGGCCGACACTTATGAAATTTCGTAGATTTTGGTCAAAAATACTGCCTGTGGACAGTCCTAACCAATCTCGAGCTTAAAAACACGAATTGTATGCCGTTTTCGATCAATTAGCTGAATGGCAGCTATGAAATTTAGTCATCCGACACTTATGAAATTTCGTAGATTTTGGTAAAAAATAGTGCCTGTGGACAGTCCCAACCAATCTCGACATTAAAAACACGAATTTTATGCCGTTTCCAATCAATTATATATATATTAGCTATGAAATGAAGTCAGCCGACACTTATGAAATTTCGTAGATTTTGGTCAAAAATAAAGCCTGTGGACAGTCCCAACCAATCTCGAGCTTAAAAAAAAAAGAATTGTATACCATTTTCGATCAATTAGCTGAATGGCAGCTATGAAATTTAGTCATCCGACACTTATGAAATTTCGTAGATTTTGGTAAAAAATAATGCCTGTGCACAGTCCCAACCAACCTCGAGATTAAAAGCACGAATTTTATGCCGTTTTCAATCAATTATATATATATTAGCTATAAAATGAAGTCAGCCGACACTTATATTTCGTATATAGTCGGCCGACACTTATGAAATTTCGTAGATTTTGGTCAAAAATAAAGCCTGTGGACAGTCCTAACCAATCTCGAGCTTAAAAACACGAATTGTATGCCGTTTTCGATCAATTAGCTGAATGGCAGCTATGAAATTTAGTCATCCGACACTTATGAAATTTCGTAGATTTTGGTAAAAAATAATGCCTGTGCACAGTCCCAACCAACCTCGAGATTAAAAGCACGAATTTTATGCCGTTTTCAATCAATTATATATATATTAGCTATAAAATGAAGTCAGCCGACACTTATATTTCGTATATAATCGGCCGACACTTATGAAATTTCGTAGATTTTGGTAAAAAATAATGCCTGTGGACAGTCCGAACCAATCTCGAGATTAAAAACACGAATTTTATGCCATTTCCAATCAATTATATATATATTAGCTATGAAATGAAGTCAGCCGACACTTATGATATTTCGTATATAGTCGGCCGACACTTATGAAATTTCGTAGATTTTGGTCAAAAATACTGCCTGTGGACAGTCCTAACCAATCTCGAGCTTAAAAACACGAATTGTATGCCGTTTTCGATCAATTAGCTGAATGGCAGCTATGAAATTTAGTCATCCGACACTTATGAAATTTCGTAGATTTTGGTAAAAAATAGTGCCTGTGGACAGTCCTAACCAATCTCGAGCTTAAAAAAAAGAATTGTATACCATTTTCGATCAATTAGCTGAATGGCAGCTATGAAATTTAGTCATCCGACACTTATGAAATTTCGTAGATTTTGGTAAAAAATACTGCCTGTGGACAGTCCTAACCAATCTCGAGCTTAAAAAAAAGAATTGTATACCATTTTCGATCAATTAGCTGAATGGCAGCTATGAAATTTAGTCATCCGACACTTATGAAATTTCGTAGATTTTGGAAAAAAATTATGCCTGTGGACAGTCCCAACCAATCTCGAAATTAATAACACGAATTTTACGCCGTTTCCAATCAATTATATATATATTAGCTATGAAATAAAGTCAGCCGACACTTATGAAATTTCGTAGATTTTGGTCAAAAATAATGCCTGTGGACAGTCCCAACCAATCTCGAGCTTAAAAAAAAGAATTGTATACCATTATCGATCAATTAGCTGAATGGCAGCTATGAAATTTAGTCATCCGACACTTATGAAATTTCGTAGATTTTGGAAAAAAATTATGCCTGTGGACAGTCCCAACCAATCTCGAAATTAATAACACGAATTTTACGCCGTTTCCAATCAATTATATATATATTAGCTATGAAATGAAGTCAGCCGACACTTATGAAATTTCGTAGATTTTGGTCAAAAATAATGCCTGTGGACAGTCCCAACCAATCTCGACATTAAAAACACGAATTGTATGCCGTTTTCGATCAATTAGCTGAATGGCAGCTATGAAATTTAGTCATCCGACACTTATGAAATTTGGTAGATTTTGGTAAAAAATAATGCCTGTGGACAGTCCCAACCAATCTCGAGCTTAAAAACACGAATTGTATGTCGTTTTCGATCAATTAGCTGAATGGCAGCTATGAAATTTAGTCATCCGACACTTATGAAATTTGGTAGATTTTGGTAAAAAATAATGCCTGTGGACAGTCCCAACCAATCTCGAGCTTAAAAACACGAATTGTATGCCGTTTTCGATCAATTAGCTGAATGGCAGCTATGAAATTTAGTCATCCGACACATGAAATTTCGTAGATTTTGGTCAAAAATAATGCCTGTGCACAGTCCCAACCAACCTCGAGATTAAAAGCACGAATTTTATGCCGTTTTCAATCAATTATATATATATTAGCTATAAAATGAAGTCAGCCGACACTTATATTTCGTATATAATCGGCCGACACTTATGAAATTTCGTAGATTTTGGTAAAAAATAATGCCTGTGGACAGTCCGAACCAATCTCGAGATTAAAAACACGAATTTTATGCCATTTCCAATCAATTATATATATATTAGCTATGAAATGAAGTCAGCCGACACTTATGATATTTCGTATATAGTCGGCCGACACTTATGAAATTTCGTAGATTTTGGTCAAAAATACTGCCTGTGGACAGTCCTAACCAATCTCGAGCTTAAAAACACGAATTGTATGCCGTTTTCGATCAATTAGCTGAATGGCAGCTATGAAATTTAGTCATCCGACACTTATGAAATTTCGTAGATTTTGGTAAAAAATAGTGCCTGTGGACAGTCCCAACCAATCTCGACATTAAAAACACGAATTTTATGCCGTTTCCAATCAATTATATATATATTAGCTATGAAATGAAGTCAGCCGACACTTATGATATTTCGTATATAGTCGGCCGACACTTATGAAATTTCGTAGATTTTGGTCAAAAATAATGCCTGCGGACAGACCTAACCAATCTCGAGCTTAAAAACACGAATTGTATGCCGTTTTCGATCAATTATCTGAATGGCAGCTATGAAATTTAGTCATCCGACACTTATGAAATTTCGTAGATTTTGGTAAAAAATAATGCCTGTGGACAGTCCCAACCAATCTCGACATTAAAAACACGAATTTTATGCCGTTTCCAATCAATTATATATATATTAGCTATGAAATGAAGTCAGCCGACACTTATGATATTTCGTATATAGTCGGCCGACACTTATGAAATTTCGTAGATTTTGGTCAAAAATAATGCCTGTGGACAGTCCTAACCAATCTCGAGCTTAAAAAAAAGAATTATATGCCATTTTCGATCAATTAGCTGAATGGCAGCTATGAAATTTAGTCATCCGACACTTATGAAATTTCGTAGATTTTGGTCAAAAATAATGCCTGTGGACAGCCCTAACCACTCTCGAGCTTAAAACACGAATTGTATGCCGTTTTCGATCAATTAGCTGAATGGCAGCTATGAAATTTAGTCATCCGACACTTATGAAATTTCGTAGATTTTGGTAAAAAATAATGCCTGTGGACAGTCCCAACCAATCTCGACATTAAAAACACGAATTTTATGCCGTTTCCAATCAATTATATATATATTAGCTATGAAATGAAGTCAGCCGACACTTATGATATTTCGTATATAGTCGGCCGACACTTATGATATTTCGTAGATTTTGGTCAAAAATAATGCCTGTGGACAGTCCTAACCAATCTCGAGCTTAAAAAAAAAGAATTATATGCCATTTTCGATCAATTAGCTGAATGGCAGCTATGAAATTTAGTCATCCGACACTTATGAAATTTCGTAGATTTTGGTCAAAAATAATGCCTGTGGACAGTCCTAACCAATCTCGAGCTTAAAAACACGAATTGTATGCCGTTTTCGGTCAATTAGCTGAATGGCAGCTATGAAATTTAGTCATCCGACACTTAAGAAATTTCGTAGATTTTGGTAAAAATAATGCCTGTGGACAGCCCGAACCAATCTCGAGATTAAAAACACGAATTTTATGCCATTTCCAATCAATTATATAGTAAAGTGTTTTTTTTATTTGAGTCGAACTAATGTCCCGTCAGTTGACTAAGGACAACGCTAAGTTGAATTAAAAACCGAATGTTCCGTTTCACGTCTTTATTCGAATGATCTCAGCTTAAGACTAAATTATTGTGACAAAAAATCTTACTTCTACTGCCCTTTGTTTACATTGGTTCAGCGTGGGATCGCCTACGCTGCAGATTCATATTTCTTGGAACATAACAGAATTTGTTTCATATTTCAGATTCATATTTCTTGGAACATAACAGAATTTGTGAATATGTCACTTCCCTCCCCTTAAAAGGGTTGCCTATGTTTGGGGTGGCATTTCAGGGTACAATGCAGGCAACTGGTTTTGTGCCGGTTCTATTTCTTGTTGTGGTTCTTGATTATTTTTTGTTTGTTTTCTAAATTTTGTATATAAAAAGGTAAGTGGATTTTGTGTATACAATTTTGATAGGACAACAAAAATAATAAGAACGATAACTACTAATATTATAATTACGTAAAGTGTGGTATTATTTTCTGAAATTAGTTTTAAAACGTCATTATGTTCTACTATCTTTATCTTAGTTACATTAATCGGTGAATACAATGCTGTTAAATCAAATTCAGGACTTAACGAATTTTCGCTTAAAATAACATTTCCAATTTTAACTCTACATTGTTTTATTCTAATAATTTTGCTTCCATTTATTTTAATATCGCCATTTAATTCTTGACAATTTTGTTCGATTGTAGTTTCAGTTAGATTCCATGTAAGTATAATATTTGGTTCTACATATTGAATCATTTCCTTTGAAGGAGTTGGTATAAAATTACAAATTGGATTTTTACGCTTAATTATATTTTTAATGCATTCATTATTAACTTCTTTATTGTCTTGATTATAAATTTTATTCTTATCTTCAAAATATGATTGTTGATCTGAATAGTCTAACTGATATCCGTTGTGGTCGGGATAAGGAATTATTTTAATGGTGTTAATGGTTTTGTGGTTAATAGGGATATGTGAAATAAGTAACAGTTCGTTATTTTTGTAGTCAATCCACGTAGATGTTTTGATTAAAAGTATATTTTGGCTGTTAATGCGTTCTAGTTTGTCGTAATTGAGTAACTTTGGGTTAAAAAGTCCAAGACGTGAAAGTTGCATGCCCATTTCGATGTCTTCAATGTACTCAATAAATTGCATGAGTTCATAAACAAGTGTGTCAATACTATTGCGGTTATTTTGGTAGTTAGTAAGTTTCTCCAGTCCTTCATTCACAAACTTTATGACATCATTTAATTTATGAAGTTGAATTGAATTTTCTGCAATTATGTCAATTTTTTTGTTAATGTTTACCCTATCTTTTTCATCAAGTGTGCCAAAAAGAAATTTAAAAGATGAACCTATTATGTCAAATAGTCCACGTTTCTGCCTATTTTGCTGATGAATAGTTATACCATTTAATTCTTTTAGTAGTTTATTGTACAAATATTTCATTCTGGGCGAGTCTTTGATTTTGTTACCAAAAGATTCAGTGATAATATTGATTTCTGTTAGATTAATTCTTAAACAGTGATGTTCATATACTACCGGTATTTGAATTGGAACGCTTGAGAAGAGTAAATAGCCAAGGTCGGAATCTGTGTTGGTTATTTGAATTTGTTGAGTGTGGCTTGTGGTGAATAATAGAAATAACATCATTGTACAGAAGATTCCTGTGGAAGTTTAACGGCATTAGTTTTCTTTTGTTTCTTAAATTGTGTTTTGTAGTATTGGGTTTCCCTATTTCGATTAATAATTTTGTAATGGTCTTCGTCTATTTTTTCTACATTTTTATTTGCTTTAAATGGATTTTCTAATTTTCCCTTTTGAAGTGGACCTTTTCTGTATCTAGTGTCAATGTTAAATTCCTGTCGATCTTCATTTATTTTATCTATTTTCTTTTCTTTAATATTTTGAGTGTTTAATATTGGATGTCCCGCGTATAAGAATATTTGAGCAGGTGTTTGTCCAGTGGTATCATGTTTTATTTTATGATTGTATGTGTAAAGAATTGTCTCTATCTTGCTTAATTTTACTTCTTCATCATTGGATGAGTTGATTATTCGAATTTTTTCATTTATTGTCTTATGTAGTCTTTCGACGTCTGCTACACCGGTTTTTGCCGTGTTAAGTTGTAATTCAATTCCTTCTGCTTCAAGCCATCGCTTTAGAGTCAAGCTGGTGAAAGCTCCGTCTCTGTCTGCCTTTAGTAATTTGGGTTTACCTAACTGATTGAAAATACGCATTAGTGCGTTCCTGCATTCTATCCAATCCTTTGATTTAATATGTTCAAGTGTAGCGAATTTTGAATAAATGTCAATGCAACTGATGTAATGTTTTCCCTCAGATGAATAAATATCTACCACAAATTTGTCTCGACAATGTTCAGGATTGGGTGTGATTTTAAGAGGCATTTTGGTATTTCTATGTTCTGTTTTAGCTAAATTGCATATGTTGCATTCATTTATTATATTCTGAATTAATAGTTGGCTATTTGGAAAAAAGTGATTTTCTTTGAATAATTTAGTCATTTTCTGTATACCTGGATGTAAAAGTTTTTCATGTGATTGAAGTATAATTTCTTTGAATTCTGCGTATGAACAAACATTCTTTAATAAGTGGAGACTGCGAATTACTTTAGTGTAAGTGGTATTAATAATTTCTCTGTGTGCTCTTTGAATGATTTCAAAATCTACATCGCTTTCAATATGAATGGTAATGTTTTTATGAATAAAATGATCAAGTAAAATTTGTTTGGCCTTGTCGAGTGTCATTACATTATATTGGATTGTTGTAATGGAGTTACCGAATATTGTTGAATGCTCTACTTTATTGTTATCGGATTTAATGAAAATTATTTGTTTTTTGAAATAGTTTATTGGTTTTTCTGTTAAATGAATTAGGTTACTATTATCTTCTTCTGCACTATGTTGAGTAACTTCACTATGGTGATTTTCTTCAATTTTAATTCTTGATAATGCATCGGCAACTGAATTTTCTTTCCCTTTAATAAAGTCGATTTTAAATTGGTATTCCATTAACTTGCCTTTCCATCTTTGTAACTTGGCATTTGGTTCTTTTAAAGTATGCACCCACCTAAGAGGTTGATGGTCACTATCAATGAGAAAATGTCGTCCTAATAAATACTGTCGAAAAGTTTTAGTGGCCCAAACAATGGCAAGTAATTCCTTTTCGATAGCACTGTAATTTAATTCATGTTCATTAAGTGTTCTGCTAATAAAGGATATAGGATGACCATTTTGAGAAAGTACGGCTCCAAGGGCTACATTACTTGCATCTGTGGTTAAAATGAATTTTTTTTCGAAATCGGGTAATTGGAGAATTGGTTCACTAATTATTAATGTTTTAAGTTTTTTGAATGCATCTATGTAATCGATATTTTGTGTATCTATTTTTGCTCCTTTTTTTAAACATTTGGTCATTGGTTTTGCTATGTCTGCGTAGTTTGGGATAAATTTACGATAATAACCGGTTAATCCAAGGAAAGCCCTGATCTCTTTTACTTTTGTTGGAATGGGATATGAAACTATGGCTTTTATTTTAAGGGGGTTTGGTTTTATACCATTGGGGGTTACGATGTGACCAAGAAAACTAGCTTCTTTTTTTAAGAATTCACATTTGTCTAACTGTAACTTTAAATTTGCTTCTGCAAGTTTGGAAAAAACTAGCTGTAATGAATTTAAATGTTCGGTAAGGGATGAGGAAAAACTATGATGTCATCTAAATACACTAAACAGTGTTTATTGAGCAACGGTCGAAGGATATTATTCATACACCTTTGAAAAGTAGCAGGTGCATTTCTAAGGCCAAATGGCATTCGAAGGTATTCGTAATGACCGCTTTTGGTGGAGAATGCAGTTTTAGGTATTGATTCTGAGTCCATTTCTATTTGATGAAATCCCTTTGCCAAATCGATAGTTGTAAAATATTGGCATTTACCTAGTTTACCAAGGATTTCGTCCATGTTTGGTATTGGATATCTGTCGGGAATAGTTATTTCATTTAGCTTTCTGTAATCAATTACTACTCTATACTTAATTTTTCCAGATGCATCAGGTTTTTTGGGTACTACCCAGGTAGGACTATTGTATGGTGAATTACTTTCCCTAATTAATCCCTGATTAAGCATTTCCTGTACTTGGTTATCGACTTCAATTTCGTGCGCTTGAGCAAGTGGGTACTGTTTTGAATAAATTGGGGAGTTATGTGTTGTATTTAGTACGTGTTTGATGGTATTTGTAAATGTCAGATTGTCTCCTTCTTCATATTGAAGATTTTTGAATTTATTTAATAAACCTTTCAACCTAGAAGTTTCCTCCTGATTCAGGTGATCTAATCGAAATAATCCAAAATCAATTTTTTTTGTTGATTCCTGAGGTGATTTTTTAATTGGTTCTATTGGCTTTTGGATATAAAAATTGTGGTTCTTTTCTGATTTTGAAGTTATTAATTTATATGTTTTATCAAAAAGGGTAACTGTGCTATTTTTGTAATTTATAATTGATTGTGCATTTTTCAACAATTTTCTGCCAATTAGTATATCATAATTATTAGAAAAATTGTGTACATAAAATGGTTCAGTTGTTTTAAAAATACTATTGCTGGGTAACATAATTAAATTGTTCAATGTAATAGGGCCATTTGATGTCAAAACTTCGCATATAGTATTTTGAATAGGAAGACAAAATATATTTTTATTGATCATATTTATTGTGGATCCTGTGTCTATAAGGCAACTGTATGTGCAACCTTTGTATGCTATTTCTATGTATTGGTGTTGTCCGGGGCTGTTAACTGAAAATTTTCGTTTGGTTCTGAGCTATTTAGAATTTGTTCATCTTTATTTTGGGTGTATTGGACCTGTTGTTGCTGTTGTTGTTCATTAATTAACCTATGGTATTGGTTGTGGTCATAATACTGTTGTTCATAATAATTAGGTTGTATTTCTTCGTATTCGTGTTCGTGTGCATCTTGAAATCTTAATTCGTCAATAGACATTTTGGTTTGTTCACTGTCCGATGGTCTTAGTCGTTTGGTAACCGGGAAGTTAGTATTTTTAGATGTAAAGGGTTGTTGTTGTTGAGGGTATGTATTTCCTTTAAAATGTGCTGCTTGAGGATTTTGAATTTTATTTGGATATTGTGGAAAAGGATTTTTGTGAGTAAATGGTTGTGTGTTCATGTATTGGTTGGGTCCGAAATGATTTGGCCACATAGTTTGGTTGTTAGGTATCTGTGGTGTATAGGTGGGTCTAAATGATTGCGTGTATTGATTAAAATTAGGTTGGAATGGTTGAGAATATTGTGGGTAACTTGGTCGATATTGGGTTTGTGTATTTATATTAAATTTGTGTGGTTTAGGATTCTGATTAGGGTTTGAGTTTTTATTACGATTTTCTGGAATTTTATTTAATTCAAAATTAACATGTTCTTCATATATTCCCTCATTTTGTGCGATAGTGATTAATGATCTTAAATCTTCTATGTCATGATGAGCCAAAATAATAAATAATTGTATTGGTAATTTTCTGATCAATATTTTAATGGAATCTTTAATCGCCTGAATATAAATAAGAAAATCTGGCTGGTTACCTTCTAGATGCAATTTTGAAATTAGTATTTGCCGCCGTCTTTCTGCTTCTTCGCAGAATGCTCTCAGATTTCCCTTGTAAGGTGTCTCCCTGAAGTTCTCCAGTAGTTTGTAGTTCGGTGTTTGGGGTTTAAATTCTGCAACTAGTCTCGATCTAAGGGTAGGCCAATCTTCAATGTTCGGAAGGCCCAATGATCGTGTTACGTGTCCGTCCAAGTTTCTTTCGATGGCTCCAAGAAGAATCCTCTGTTGTCGCACATCATTAGTTTGGTAGAGTGAAATTACATAGTCCACTCTGCTGACGAAAGTGTAGAGAGTTTCTGGATCACCCTTAAATGGCATTATGTCTTTTAGTTGCCGACGAGCTTCAGCAAGGTTGTTGTCGCTTAGTGCAACGATTTGGGGTGCGGCGATAACTGGTTGTGCCATTGTTACAGTAAATTTGTTGTTATAGTAAAATAAAAATTTATTTTAGTTTATTTTTGATTTCACTTTTTAAAGTTGAAGTGTTTGTTTAAATTAATTTTCTTAAAATTTATTTGTTGTTATTAACTTTTAGGTGCCGTTGGACTTATTGTATTTTTGTTTTGTTTTGTTCTTCCACTTTTTGTTGGACAACCGAATTGGAATTGTAATCCAAGTTGAAGTGTTTGTTTAAATTAATTTTCTTAAAATTTATTTGTTGTTATTAACTTTTAGGTGCCGTTGGACTTATTGTATTTTTGTTTTGTTTTGTTCTTCCACTTTTTGTTGGACAACCGAATTGGAATTATAATCCAAGTTGAAGTATTTTAAAACGTTTTGCGTAATTATTGTTCGAGAACTGAATTATAAAATTTAATTTATTTTTCACTCGAGGTTCTTTTTTTCGGATACTTTTTGTATCCTACCGACTGCGCCAGTAAAGTGTTTTTTTTTATTTGAGTCGAACTAATGTCCCGTCAGTTGACTAAGGACAACGCTAAGTTGAATTAAAAACCGAATGTTCCGTTTCACGTCTTTATTCGAAAGATCTCAGCTTAAGACTAAATTATTGTGACAAAAAATCTTACTTCTACTGCCCTTTGTTTACATTGGTTCAGCGTGGGATCGCCTACGCTGCAGATTCATATTTCTTGGAACATAACAGAATTTGTTTCATATTTCAGATTCATATTTCTTGGAACATAACAGAATTTGTGAATATGTCACTATATATATATTAGCTATGAAATGAAGTCAGCCGACACTTATGATATTTCGTATATAGTCGGCCGACACTTATGAAATTTCGTAGATTTTGGTCAAAAATAATGCCTGTGGACAGTCCTAACCAATCTCGAGCTTAAAAACACGAATTGTATGCCGTTTTCGATCAATTAGCTGAATGGCAGCTATGAAATTTAGTCATCCGACACTTATGAAATTTCGTAGATTTTGGTAAAAAATAATGCCTGTGGACAGTCCCAACCAATCACGACATTAAAAACACGAATTTTATGCCGTTTCCAATCAATTATATATATATTAGCTATGAAATGAAGTCAGCCGACACTTATGATATTTCGTATATAGTCGGCCGACACTTATGAAATTTCGTAGATTTTGGTCAAAAATAATGCCTGCGGACAGACCTAACCAATCTCGAGCTTAAAAACACGAATTGTATGCCGTTTTCGATCAATTAGCTGAATGGCAGCTATGAAATTTAGTCATCCGACACTTATGAAATTTCGTAGATTTTGGTAAAAAATAATGCCTGTGGACAGTCCCAACCAATCTCGACATTAAAAACACGAATTTTATGCCGTTTCCAATCAATTATATATATATTAGCTATGAAATGAAGTCAGCCGACACTTATGATATTTCGTATATAGTCGTCCGACACTTATGAAATTTCGTAGATTTTGGTCAAAAATAATGCCTGTGGACAGTCCCAACCAATCTCGACATTAAAAACACGAATTTTATGCCGTTTCCAATCAATTATATATATATTAGCTATGAAATGAAGTCAGCCGACACTTATGATATTTCGTATATAGTCGGCCGACACTTATGAAATTTCGTAGATTTTGGTCAAAAATACTGCCTGTGGACAGTCCTAACAAATCTGGAGCTTAAAAACACGAATTGTATGCCGTTTTCGATCAATTAGCTGAATGGCAGCTATGAAATTTAGTCATCCGACACTTATGAAATTTCGTAGATTTTGGTCAAAAATAATGCCTGTGGACAGTCCTAACCAATCTCGAGCTTAAAAACACGAATTGTATGCCGTTTTCGATCAATTAGCTGAATGGCAGCTATGAAATTTAGTCATCCGACACTTATGAAATTTCGTAGATTTTGGTAAAAAATAATGCCTGTGGACAGTCCCAACCAATCACGACATTAAAAACACGAATTTTATGCCGTTTCCAATCAATTATATATATATTAGCTATGAAATGAAGTCAGCCGACACTTATGATATTTCGTATATAGTCGGCCGACACTTATGAAATTTCGTAGATTTTGGTCAAAAATAATGCCTGCGGACAGACCTAACCAATCTCGAGCTTAAAAACACGAATTGTATGCCGTTTTCGATCAATTAGCTGAATGGCAGCTATGAAATTTAGTCATCCGACACTTATGAAATTTCGTAGATTTTGGTAAAAAATAATGCCTGTGGACAGTCCCAACCAATCTCGACATTAAAAACACGAATTTTATGCCGTTTCCAATCAATTATATATATATTAGCTATGAAATGAAGTCAGCCGACACTTATGATATTTCGTATATAGTCGTCCGACACTTATGAAATTTCGTAGATTTTGGTCAAAAATAATGCCTGTGGACAGTCCCAACCAATCTCGACATTAAAAACACGAATTTTATGCCGTTTCCAATCAATTATATATATATTAGCTATGAAATGAAGTCAGCCGACACTTATGATATTTCGTATATAGTCGGCCGACACTTATGAAATTTCGTAGATTTTGGTCAAAAATACTGCCTGTGGACAGTCCTAACAAATCTCGAGCTTAAAAACACGAATTGTATGCCGTTTTCGATCAATTAGCTGAATGGCAGCTATGAAATTTAGTCATCCGACACTTATGAAATTTCGTAGATTTTGGTCAAAAATAATGCCTGTGGACAGTCCTAACCAATCTCGAGCTTAAAAACACGAATTGTATGCCGTTTTCGGTCAATTAGCTGAATGGCAGCTATGAAATTTAGTCATCCGACACTTAAGAAATTTCGTAGATTTTGGTAAAAATAATGCCTGTGGACAGCCCGAACCAATCTCGAGATTAAAAACACGAATTTTATGCCATTTCCAATCAATTATATATATATTAGCTATGAAATGAAGTCAGCCGACACTTATGATATTTCGTATATAGTCGGCCGACACTTATGAAATTTCGTAGATTTTGGTCAAAAATAATGCCTGTGGACAGTCCTAACCAATCTCGAGCTTAAAAACACGAATTGTATGCCGTTTCCAATCAATTATATATATATTAGCTATGAAATGAAGTCAGCCGACACTTATGATATTTCGTATATAGTCGGCCGACACTTATGAAATTTCGTAGATTTTGGTCAAAAATACTGCCTGTGGACAGTCCTAACACATCTGGAGCTTAAAAACACGAATTGTATGCCGTTTTCGATCAATGAGCTGAATGGCAGCTATGAAATTTAGTCATCCGACACTTATGAAATTTCGTAGATTTTGGTCAAAAATAATGCCTGTGGACAGTCCTAACCAATCTCGAGCTTAAAAACACGAATTGTATGCCGTTTTCGATCAATTAGCTGAATGGCAGCTATGAAATTTAGTCATCCGACACTTATGAAATTTCGTAGATTTTGGTAAAAAATAATGCCTGTGGACAGTCCCAACCAATCTCGACATTAAAAACACGAATTTTATGCCGTTTCCAATCAATTATATATATATTAGCTATGAAATGAAGTCAGCCGACACTTATGATATTTCGTATATAGTCGGCCGACACTTATGAAATTTCGTAGATTTTGGTCAAAAATAATGCCTGCGGACAGACCTAACCAATCTCGAGCTTAAAAACACGAATTGTATGCCGTTTTCGATCAATTAGCTGAATGGCAGCTATGAAATTTAGTCATCCGACACTTATGAAATTTCGTAGATTTTGGTAAAAAATAATGCCTGTGGACAGTCCCAACCAATCTCGACATTAAAAACACGAATTTTATGCCGTTTCCAATCAATTATATATATATTAGCTATGAAATGAAGTCAGCCGACACTTATGATATTTCGTATATAGTCGTCCGACACTTATGAAATTTCGTAGATTTTGGTCAAAAATAATGCCTGTGGACAGTCCCAACCAATCTCGACATTAAAAACACGAATTTTATGCCGTTTCCAATCAATTATATATATATTAGCTATGAAATGAAGTCAGCCGACACTTATGATATTTCGTATATAGTCGGCCGACACTTATGAAATTTCGTAGATTTTGGTCAAAAATACTGCCTGTGGACAGTCCTAACAAATCTCGAGCTTAAAAACACGAATTGTATGCCGTTTTCGATCAATTAGCTGAATGGCAGCTATGAAATTTAGTCATCCGACACTTATGAAATTTCGTAGATTTTGGTCAAAAATAATGCCTGTGGACAGTCCTAACCAATCTCGAGCTTAAAAACACGAATTGTATGCCGTTTTCGGTCAATTAGCTGAATGGCAGCTATGAAATTTAGTCATCCGACACTTAAGAAATTTCGTAGATTTTGGTAAAAATAATGCCTGTGGACAGCCCGAACCAATCTCGAGATTAAAAACACGAATTTTATGCCATTTCCAATCAATTATATATATATTAGCTATGAAATGAAGTCAGCCGACACTTATGATATTTCGTATATAGTCGGCCGACACTTATGAAATTTCGTAGATTTTGGTCAAAAATAATGCCTGTGGACAGTCCTAACCAATCTCGAGCTTAAAAACACGAATTGTATGCCGTTTCCAATCAATTATATATATATTAGCTAAGAAATGAAGTCAGCCGACACTTATGATATTTCGTATATAGTCGGCCGACACTTATGAAATTTCGTAGATTTTGGTCAAAAATAATGCCTGTGGACAGTCCTAACCAATCTCGAGCTTAAAAACACGAATTGTATGCCGTTTCCAATCAATTATATATATATTAGCTATGAAATGAAGTCAGCCGACACTTATGATATTTCGTATATAGTCGGCCGACACTTATGAAATTTCGTAGATTTTGGTCAAAAATAATGCCTGTGGACAGTCCTAACCAATCTCGAGCTTAAAAACACGAATTGTATGCCGTTTTCGATCAATTAGCTGAATGACAGCTATGAAATTTAGTCATCCGACACTTATGAAATTTCGTAGATTTTGGTAAAAAATAATGCCTGTGGACAGTCCCAACCAATCTCGACATTAAAAACACGAATTTTATGCCGTTTCGAATCAATTATATATATATTAGCTATGAAATGAAGTCAGCCGACACTTATGATATTTCGTATAAAATCGGCCGACACTTATGAAATTTCGTAGATTTTGGTCAAAAATAATGCCTGTGGACAGTCCTAACCAATCTCGAGCTTAAAAACACGAATTGTATGCCGTTTTCGATCAATTAGCTGAATGGCAGCTATGAAATTTAGTCATCCGACACTTATGAAATTTCGTAGATTTTGGTCAAAAATAATGCCTGTGGACAGTCCCAACCAATCTCGACATTAAAAACACGAATTTTATGCCGTTTCCAATCAATTATATATATATTAGCTATGAAATGAAGTCAGCCGACACTTATGATATTTCGTATATAGTCGGCCGACACTTATGAAATTTCGTAGATTTTGGTCGAAAATACTGCCTGTGGACAGTCCTAACCAATCTCGAGCTTAAAAACGCGAATTTTATGCCATTTCCAATCAATTATATATATATTAGCTATGAAATGAAGTCAGCCGACACTTATGATATTTCGTATATAGTCGGCCGACACTTATGAAATTTCGTAGATTTTGGTCAAAAATAATGCCTGTGGACAGTCCTAACCAATCTCGAGCTTAAAAACACGAATTGTATGCCGTTTCCAATCAATTATATATATATTAGCTATGAAATGAAGTCAGCCGACACTTATGATATTTCGTATATAGTCGGCCGACACTTATGAAATTTCGTAGATTTTGGTCAAAAATAATGCCTGTGGACAGTCCTAACCAATCTCGAGCTTAAAAACACGAATTGTATGCCGTTTTCGATCAATTAGCTGAATGGCAGCTATGAAATTTAGTCATCCGACACTTATGAAATTTCGTAGATTTTGGTAAAAAATAATGCCTGTGGACAGTCCTAACCAATCTCGAGCTTAAAAACACGAATTGTATGCCGTTTCCAATCAATTATATATATTTAGCTATGAAATGAAGTCAGCCGACACTTATGATATTTCGTATATAGTCGGCCGACACTTATGAAATTTCGTAGATTTTGGTCAAAAATAATGCCTGTGGACAGTCCGAACCAATCTCGAGATTAAAAACACGAATTTTATGCCATTTCCAATCAATTATACATATATTAGCTATGAAATGAAGTCAGCCGACACTTAAGATATTTCGTATATAGTCGGCCGACACTTATGAAATTTCGTAGATTTTGGTCAAAAATACTGCCTGTGGACAGTCCTAACCAATCTCGAGCTTAAAAACACGAATTGTATGCCGTTTTCGATCAATTAGCTGAATGGCAGCTATGAAATTTAGTCATCCGACACTTATGAAATTTCGTAGATTTTGGTAAAAAATAATGCCTGTGGACAGTCCCAACCAATCTCGACATTAAAAACACGAATTTTATGCCGTTTCCAATCAATTATATATATATTAGCTATGAAATGAAGTCAGCCGACACTTATGATATTTCGTATATAGTCGGCCGACACTTATGAAATTTCGTAGATTTTGGTCAAAAATAATGCCTGTGGACAGTCCTAACCAATCTCGAGCTTAAAAACACGAATTGTATGCCGTTTTCGATCAATTAGCTGAATGGCAGCTATGAAATTTAGTCATCCGACACTTATGAAATTTCGTAGATTTTGGTAAAAAATAATGCCTGTGGATAGTCCGAACCAATCTCGAGATTAAAAACACGAATTTTATGCCGTTTCCAATAAATTATATATATATTAGCTATGAAATGAAGTCAGCCGACACTTATGATATATCGTATATAGTCGGCCGACACTTATGAAATTTCGTAGATTTTGGTAAAAAATAATGCCTGTGGACAGTCCTAACCAATCTCGAGCTTAAAAACACGAATTTTATGCCGTTTCCAATCAATTATATATATATTAGCTATGAAATGAAGTCAGCCGACACTTATGATATATCGTATATAGTCGGCCGACACTTATGAAATTTCGTAGATTTTGGTCAAAAATAATGCCTGTGGACAGTCCGAACCAATCTCGAGATTAAAAACACGAATTTTATGCCATTTCCAATCAATTATACATATATTAGCTATGAAATGAAGTCAGCCGACACTTAAGATATTTCGTATATAGTCGGCCGACACTTATGAAATTTCGTAGATTTTGGTCAAAAATAATGCCTGTGGACAGTCCTAACCAATCTCGAGCTTAAAAACACGAATTGTATGCCGTTTTCGATCAATTAGCTGAATGGCAGCTATGAAATTTAGTCATCCGACACTTATGAAATTTCGTAGATTTTGGTAAAAAATAATGCCTGTGGACAGTCCCAACCAATCTCGACATTAAAAACACGAATTTTATGCCGTTTCCAATCAATTATATATATATTAGCTATGAAATGAAGTCAGCCGACACTTATGATATTTCGTATATAGTCGGCCGACACTTATGAAATTTCGTAGATTTTGGTCAAAAATAATGCCTGTGGACAGTCCTAACCAATCTCGAGCTTAAAAACACGAATTGTATGCCGTTTTCGATCAATTAGCTGAATGGCAGCTATGAAATTTAGTCATCCGACACTTATGAAATTTCGTAGATTTTGGTAAAAAATAATGCCTGTGGATAGTCCGAACCAATCTCGAGATTAAAAACACGAATTTTATGCCGTTTCCAATAAATTATATATATATTAGCTATGAAATGAAGTCAGCCGACACTTATGATATATCGTATATAGTCGGCCGACACTTATGAAATTTCGTAGATTTTGGTAAAAAATAATGCCTGTGGACAGTCCTAACCAATCTCGAGCTTAAAAACACGAATTTTATGCCGTTTCCAATCAATTATATATATATTAGCTATGAAATGAAGTCAGCCGACACTTATGATATTTCGTATATAGTCGGCCGACACTTATGAAATTTCGTAGATTTTGGTCAAAAATAATGCCTGTGGACAGTCCTAACCAATCTCGAGCTTAAAAACACGAATTGTATGCCGTTTTCGATCAATTAGCTGAATGGCAGCTATGAAATTTAGTCATCCGACACTTATGAAATTTCGTAGATTTTGGTCAAAAATAATGCCTGTGGACAGTCCCAACCAATCTCGACATTAAAAACACGAATTTTATGCCGTTTCCAATCAATTATATATATATTAGCTATGAAATGAAGTCAGCCGACACTTATGATATTTCGTATATAGTCGGCCGACACTTATGAAATTTCGTAGATTTTGGTCAAAAATAATGCCTGTGGACAGTCCTAACCAATCTCGAGCTTAAAAACACGAATTTTATGCCATTTCCAATCAATTATATATATATTAGCTATGAAATGAAGTCAGCCGACACTTATGATATTTCGTAGATTTTGGTAAAAAATAATGCCTGTGGACAGTCCGAACCAATCTCGAGCTTAAAAACACGAATTTTATGCCATTTCCAATCAATTATATATATATTAGCTATGAAATGAAGTCAGCCGACACTTATGATATTTCGTATATAGTCGGCCGACACTTATGAAATTTCGTAGATTTTGGTCAAAAATAATGCCTGTGGACAGTCCTAACCAATCTCGAGCTTAAAAACACGAATTGTATGCCGTTTCCAATCAATTATATATATATTAGCTATGAAATGAAGTCAGCCGACACTTATGATATTTCGTATATAGTCGGCCGACACTTATGAAATTTCGTAGATTTTGGTCAAAAATAATGCCTGTGGACAGTCCTAACCAATCTCGAGCTTAAAAACACGAATTGTATGCCGTTTTCGATCAATTAGCTGAATGGCAGCTATGAAATTTAGTCATCCGACACTTATGAAATTTCGTAGATTTTGGTCAAAAATAATGCCTGTGGACAGTCCGAACCAATCTCGAGATTAAAAACACGAATTTTATGCCATTTCCAATCAATTATATATATATTAGCTATGAAATGAAGTCAGCCGACACTTATGATATTTCGTATATAGTCGGCCGACACTTATGAAATTTCGTAGATTTTGGTCAAAAATAATGCCTGTGGACAGTCCTAACCAATCTCGAGCTTAAAAACACGAATTGTATGCCGTTTCCAATCAATTATATATATATTAGCTATGAAATGAAGTCAGCCGACACTTATGATATTTCGTATATAGTCGGCCGACACTTATGAAATTTCGTAGATTTTGGTCAAAAATAATGCCTGTGGACAGTCCTAACCAATCTCGAGCTTAAAAACACGAATTGTATGCCGTTTTCGATCAATTAGCTGAATGGCAGCTATGAAATTTAGTCATCCGACACTTATGAAATTTCGTAGATTTTGGTAAAAAATAATGCCTGTGGACAGTCCCAACCAATCTCGACATTAAAAACACGAATTTTATGCCGTTTCCAATCAATTATACATATATTAGCTATGAAATGAAGTCAGCCGACACTTATGATATTTCGTATATAGTCGGCCGACACTTATGAAATTTCGTAGATTTTGGTCAAAAATAATGCCTGTGGACAGTCCGAACCAATCTCGAGATTAAAAACACGAATTTTATGCCATTTCCAATCAATTATATATATATTAGCTATGAAATGAAGTCAGCCGACACTTATGATATTTCGTATATAGTCGGCCGACACTTATGAAATTTCGTAGATTTTGGTCAAAAATAATGCCTGTGGACAGTCCTAACCAATCTCGAGCTTAAAAACACGAATTTTATGCCGTTTCCAATCAATTATATATATATTAGCTATGAAATTTAGTCATCCGACACTTATGAAATTTCGTAGATTTTGGTAAAAAAAAATGCCTGTGGACAGTCCGAACCAATCTCGAGATTAAAAACACGAATTTTATGCCATTTCCAATCAATTATATATATATTAGCTATGAAATGAAGTCAGCCGACACTTATGATATTTCGTATATAGTCGGCCGACACTTATGAAATTTCGTAGATTTTGGTCAAAAATAATGCCTGTGAACAGTCCTAACCAATCTCGAGCTTAAAAACACGAATTGTATGCCGTTTTCGATCAATTAGCTGAATGGCAGCTATGAAATTTAGTCATCCGACACTTATGAAATTTCGTAGATTTTGGTAAAAAATAATGCCTGTGGACAGTCCTAACCAATCTCGAGCTTAAAAACACGAATTGTATGCCGTTTTCAATCAATTAGCTGAATGTCAGCTATGAAATTTATTAGTCATCCGACACTTATGAAATTTCGTAGATTTTGGTAAAAAATAATGCCTGTGGACAGTCCGAACCAATCTCGAGATTAAAAACACGAATTTTATGCCATTTCCAATCAATTATATATATATTAGCTATGAAATGAAGTCAGCCGACACTTATGATATTTCGTAATTAAACAATTTTTCAAAAATTTTGCCTGTGGACAGTCCTAACCAATCTCGAGCTTAAAAACACGAATTGTATGCCGTTTTCGATCAATTAGCTGAATGGCAGCTATGAAATTTAGTCATCCGACACTTATGAAATTTCGTAGATTTTGGTAAAAAATAATGCCTGTGGACAGTCCGAACCAATCTCGAGATTAAAAACACGAATTTTATGCCATTTCCAATCAATTATATATATATTAGCAATGAAATGAAGTCAGCCGACACTTATGATATTTCGTATATAGTCGGCCGACACGTATGAAATTTCGTAGATTTTGCTCAAAAATAATGCCTGTGGACAGTCCTAACCAATCTCGAGCTTAAAAACACGAATTGTATGCCGTTTTCGATCAATTAGCTGAATGGCAGCTATGAAATTTAGTCATCCGACACTTATGAAATTTCGTAGATTTTGGTCAAAAATATTGCCTTTGGACAGTCCTAACCAATCTCGAGCTTAAAAACACGAATTGTATGCCGTTTTCGATCAATTAGCTGAATGGCAGCTATGAAATTTAGTCATCCGACACTTATGAAATTTCGTAGATTTTGGTAAAAAATAATGCCTGTGGACAGTCCGAACCAATCTCGAGATTAAAAACACGAATTTTATGCCGTTTTCGATCAATTAGCTGAATGGCAGCTATGAAATTTAGTCATCCGACACTTATGAAATTTCGTAGATTTTGGTCAAAAATAATGCCTGTGGACAGTCCTAACCAATCTCAAGCTTAAAACACGAATTGTATGCCGTTTTCGATCAATTAGCTGAATGGCAGCTATGAAATTTAGTCATCCGACACTTATGAAATTTCGTAGATTTTGGTAAAAAATAATGCCTGTGGACAGTCCCAACCAATCTCGACATTAAAAACACGAATTTTATGCCGTTTCCAATCAATTATATATATATTAGCTATGAAATGAAGTCAGCCGACACTTATGATATTTCGTATATAGTCGGCCGACACTTATGAAATTTCGTAGATTTTGGTCAAAAATAATGCCTGTGGACAGTCCTAACCAATCTCGAGCTTAAAAACACGAATTGTATGCCGTTTTCGATCAATTAGCTGAATGGCAGCTATGAAATTTAGTCATCCGACACTTATGAAATTTCGTAGATTTTGGTAAAAAATAATGCCTGTGGACAGTCCCAACCAATCTCGACATTAAAAACACGAATTTTATGCCGTTTCCAATCAATTATATATATATTAGCTATGAAATGAAGTCAGCCGACACTTATGATATTTCGTATATAGTCGGCCGACACTTATGAAATTTCGTAGATTTTGGTCAAAAATAATGCCTGTGGACAGTCCTAACCAATCTCGAGCTTAAAAACACGAATTGTATGCCGTTTTCGATCAATTAGCTGAATGGCAGCTATGAAATTTAGTCATCCGACACTTATGAAATTTCGTAGATTTTGGTAAAAAATAATGCCTGTGGACAGTCCGAACCAATCTCGAGATTAAAAACACGAATTTTATGCCATTTCCAATCAATTATATATATATTAGCTATGAAATGAAGTCAGCCGACACTTATGATATTTCGTATATAGTCGGCCGACATGAAATTTCGTAGATTTTCGAAATCTCGAGCTTAAAAACACGAATTTTATGCCGTTTCCAATCAATTATATATATATTAGCTATGAAATGAAGTCAGCCGACACTTATGATATTTCGTATATAGTCGGCCGACACTTATGAAATTTCGTAGATTTTGGTCAAAAATAATGCCTGTGGACAGTCCTAACCAATCTCGAGCTTAAAAACACGAATTGTATGCCGTTTTCGATCAATTAGCTGAATGGCAGCTATGAAATTTAGTCATCCGACACTTATGAAATTTCGTAGATTTTGGTCAAAAATAATGCCTGTGGACAGTCCTAACCAATCTCGAGCTTAAAAACACGAATTGTATGCCGTTTTCGATCAATTAGCTGAATGGCAGCTATGAAATTTAGTCATCCGACACTATGAAATTTCGTAGATTTTGGTAAAAAATAATGCCTGTGGACAGTCCGAACCAATCTCGAGATTAAAAACACGAATTTTATGCCATTTCCAATCAATTATATATATATTAGCTATGAAATGAAGTCAGCCGACACTTATGATATTTCGTATATAGTCGGCCGACACTTATGAAATTTCGTAGATTTTGGTCAAAAATAATGCCTGTGGACAGTCCTAACCAATCTCGAGCTTAAAAACACGAATTGTATGCCATTTTCGATCAATTAGCTGAATGGCAGCTATGAAATTTAGTCATCCGACACTTATGAAATTTCGTAGATTTTGGTCAAAAATAATGCCTGTGGACAGTCCGAACCAATCTCGAGATTAAAAACACGAATTTTATGCCATTTCCAATCAATTATACATATATTAGCTATGAAATGAAGTCAGCCGACACTTATGATATTTCGTATATAGTCGGCCGACACTTATGAAATTTCGTAGATTTTGGTCAAAAATAATGCCTGTAGACAGTCCTAACCAATCTCGAGCTTAAAAACACGAATTGTATGCCGTTTTCGATCAATTAGCTAAATGGCTGCTATGAAATTTAGTCATCCGACACTTATGAAATTTCGTAGATTTTGGTAAAAAATAATGCCTGTGGACAGTCCCAACCAATCTCGACATTAAAAACACGAATTTTATGCCGTTTCCAATCAATTATATATATATTAGCTATGAAATGAAGTCAGCCGACACTTATGATATTTCGTATATAGTCGGCCGACACTTATGAAATTTCGTAGATTTTGGTCAAAAATAATGCCTGTGGACAGTCCTAACCAATCTCGAGCTTAAAAACATGAATTGTATGCCGTTTTCGATCAATTAGCTGAATGGCAGCTATGAAATTTAGTCATCCGACACTTATGAAATATCGTAGATTTTGGTAAAAAATAATGCCTGTGGACAGTCCGAACCAATCTCGAGATTAAAAACACGAATTTTATGCCATTTCCAATCAATTATATATATATTAGCTATGAAATGAAGTCAGCCGACACTTATGATATTTCGTATATAGTCGGCCGACATGAAATTTCGTAGATTTTCGAAATCTCGAGCTTAAAAACACGAATTTTATGCCGTTTCCAATCAATTATATATATATTAGCTATGAAATGAAGTCAGCCGACACTTATGATATTTCGTATATAGTCGGCCGACACTTATGAAATTTCGTAGATTTTGGTCAAAAATAATGCCTGTGGACAGTCCTAACCAATCTCGAGCTTAAAAACACGAATTGTATGCCGTTTTCGATCAATTAGCTGAATGGCAGCTATGAAATTTAGTCATCCGACACTTATGAAATTTCGTAGATTTTGGTCAAAAATAATGCCTGTGGACAGTCCTAACCAATCTCGAGCTTAAAAACACGAATTGTATGCCGTTTTCGATCAATTAGCTGAATGGCAGCTATGAAATTTAGTCATCCGACACTTATGAAATTTCGTAGATTTTGGTAAAAAATAATGCCTGTGGACAGTCCGAACCAATCTCGAGATTAAAAACACGAATTTTATGCCATTTCCAATCAATTATATATATATTAGCTATGAAATGAAGTCAGCCGACACTTATGATATTTCGTATATAGTCGGCCGACACTTTGAAATTTCGTAGATTTTGGTCAAAAATAATGCCTGTGGACAGTCCTAACCAATCTCGAGCTTAAAAACACGAATTTTATGCCGTTTCCAATCAATTATATATATATTAGCTATGAAATGAAGTCAGCCGACACTTATGATATTTCGTATATAGTCGGCCGACACTTATGAAATTTCGTAGATTTTGGTCAAAAATAATGCCTGTGGACAGTCCTAACCAATCTCGAGCTTAAAAACACGAATTGTATGCCGTTTTCGATCAATTAGCTGAATGGCAGCTATGAAATTTAGTCATCCGACACTTATGAAATTTCGTAGATTTTGGTAAAAAATAATGCCTGTGGACAGTCCCACCAATCTCGAGATTAAAAACACGAATTTTATGCCGTTTCCAATCAATTATATATATATTAGCTATGAAATGAAGTCAGCCGACACTTATGATATTTCGTATATAGTCGGCCGACACTTATGAAATTTCGTAGATTTTGGTCAAAAATAATGCCTGTGGACAGTCCTAACCAATCTCGAGCTTAAAAACACGAATTGTATGCCGTTTTCGATCAATTAGCTGAATGGCAGCTATGAAATTTAGTCATCCGACACTTATGAAATTTCGTAGATTTTGGTAAAAAAATAATGCCTGTGGACAGTCCCAACCAATCTCGACATTAAAAACACGAATTTTATGCCGTTTCCAATCAATTATATATATATTAGCTATGAAATGAAGTCAGCCGACACTTATGATATTTCGTATATAGTCGGCCGACACTTATGAAATTTCGTAGATTTTGGTCAAAAATAATGCCTGTGGACAGTCCTAACCAATCTCGAGCTTAAAAACACGAATTGTATGCCGTTTTCGATCAATTAGCTGAATGGCAGCTATGAAATTTAGTCATCCGACACTTATGAAATTTCGTAGATTTTGGTAAAAAATAATGCCTGTGGACAGTCCGAACCAATCTCGAGATTAAAAACACGAATTTTATGCCATTTCCAATCAATTATATATATATTAGCTATGAAATGAAGTCAGCCGACACTTATGATATTTCGTATATAGTCGGCCGACACTTATGAAATTTCGTAGATTTTGGTCAAAAATAATGCCTGTGGACAGTCCTAACCAATCTCGAGCTTAAAAACACGAATTGTATGCCGTTTTCGATCAATTAGCTGAATGGCAGCTATGAAATTTAGTCATCCGACACTTATGAAATTTCGTAGATTTTGGTAAAAAATAATGCCTGTGGACAGTCCGAACCAATCTCGAGATTAAAAACACGAATTTTATGCCATTTCCAATCAATTATATATATATTAGCTATGAAATGAAGTCAGCCGACACTTATGATATTTCGTATATAGTCGGCCGACACTTATGAAATTTCGTAGATTTTGGTCAAAAATAATGCCTGTGGACAGTCCTAACCAATCTCGAGCTTAAAAACACGAATTTTATGCCGTTTCCAATCAATTATATATATATTAGCTATGAAATGAAGTCAGCCGACACTTATGATATTTCGTATATAGTCGGCCGACACTTATGAAATTTCGTAGATTTTGGTCAAAAATAATGCCTGTGGACAGTCCTAACCAATCTCGAGCTTAAAAACACGAATTGTATGCCGTTTTCGATCAATTAGCTGAATGGCAGCTATGAAATTTAGTCATCCGACACTTATGAAATTTCGTAGATTTTGGTAAAAAATAATGCCTGTGGACAGTCCGAACCAATCTCGACATTAAAAACACGAATTTTATGCCGTTTCCAATCAATTATATATATATTAGCTATGAAATGAAGTCAGCCGACACTTATGATATTTCGTATATAGTCGGCCGACATGAAATTTCGTAGATTTTGGTCAAAAATAATGCCTGTGGACAGTCCGAACCAATCTCGAGATTAAAAACACGAATTTTATGCCGTTTCCAATCAATTATATATATATTAGCTATGAAATGAAGTCAGCCGACACTTATGATATTTCGTATATAGTCGGCCGACACTTATGAAATTTCGTAGATTTTGGTCAAAAATAATGCCTGTGGACAGTCCTAACCAATCTCGAGCTTAAAAACACGAATTGTATGCCGTTTTCATCATCTATATATGAAATTTAGTCATCCGACACTTATGAAATTTCGTAGATTTTGGTAAAAAATAATGCCTGTGGACAGTCCCAACCAATCTCGACATTAAAAACACGAATTTTATGCCGTTTCCAATCAATTATATATATATAAGCTATGAAATGAAGTCAGCCGACACTTATGATATTTCGTATATAGTCGGCCGACACTTATGAAATTTCGTAGATTTTGGTCAAAAATAATGCCTGTGGACAGTCCTAACCAATCTCGAGCTTAAAAACACGAATTGTATGCCGTTTTCGATCAATTAGCTGAATGGCAGCTATGAAATTTAGTCATCCGACACTTATGAAATTTCGTAGATTTTGGTAAAAAATAATGCCTGTGGACAGTCCGAACCAATCTCGAGATTAAAAACACGAATTTTATGCCATTTCCAATCAATTATATATATATTAGCTATGAAATGAAGTCAGCCGACACTTATGATATTTCGTATATAGTCGGCCGACATGAAATTTCGTAGATTTTCGAAATCTCGAGCTTAAAAACACGAATTTTATGCCGTTTCCAATCAATTATATATATATTAGCTATGAAATGAAGTCAGCCGACACTTATGATATTTCGTATATAGTCGGCCGACACTTATGAAATTTCGTAGATTTTGGTCAAAAATAATGCCTGTGGACAGTCCTAACCAATCTCGAGCTTAAAAACACGAATTGTATGCCGTTTTCGATCAATTAGCTGAATGGCAGCTATGAAATTTAGTCATCCGACACTTATGAAATTTCGTAGATTTTGGTCAAAAATAATGCCTGTGGACAGTCCTAACCAATCTCGAGCTTAAAAACACGAATTGTATGCCGTTTTCGATCAATTAGCTGAATGGCAGCTATGAAATTTAGTCATCCGACACTTATGAAATTTCGTAGATTTTGGTCAAAAATAATGCCTGTGGACAGTCCGAACCAATCTCGAGATTAAAAACACGAATTTTATGCCATTTCCAATCAATTATATATATATTAGCTATGAAATGAAGTCAGCCGACACTTAAGATATTTCGTATATAGTCGGCCGACACTTATGAAATTTCGTAGATTTTGGTCAAAAATAATGCCTGTAGACAGTCCTAACCAATCTCGAGCTTAAAAACACGAATTGTATGCCGTTTTCGATCAATTAGCTAAATGGCAGCTATGAAATTTAGTCATCCGACACTTATGAAATTTCGTAGATTTTGGTAAAAAATAATGCCTGTGGACAGTCCCAACCAATCTCGAGATTAAAAACACGAATTTTATGCCGTTTCCAATCAATTATATATATATTAGCTATGAAATGAAGTCAGCCGACACTTATGATATTTCGTATATAGTCGGCCGACACTTATGAAATTTCGTAGATTTTGGTCAAAAATAATGCCTGTGGACAGTCCTAACCAATCTCGAGCTTAAAAACACGAATTGTATGCCGTTTTCGATCAATTAGCTGAATGGCAGCTATGAAATTTAGTCATCCGACACTTATGAAATTTCGTAGATTTTGGTAAAAAATAATGCCTGTGGACAGTCCGAACCAATCTCGAGATTAAAAACACGAATTTTATGCCATTTCCAATCAATTATATATATATTAGCTATGAAATGAAGTCAGCCGACACTTATGATATTTCGTATATAGTCGGCCGACATGAAATTTCGTAGATTTTCGAAATCTCGAGCTTAAAAACACGAATTTTATGCCGTTTCCAATCAATTATATATATATTAGCTATGAAATGAAGTCAGCCGACACTTATGATATTTCGTATATAGTCGGCCGACACTTATGAAATTTCGTAGATTTTGGTCAAAAATAATGCCTGTGGACAGTCCTAACCAATCTCGAGCTTAAAAACACGAATTGTATGCCGTTTTCGATCAATTAGCTGAATGGCAGCTATGAAATTTAGTCATCCGACACTTATGAAATTTCCTAGATTTTGGTAAAAAATAATGCCTGTGGACAGTCCGAACCAATCTCGAGATTAAAAACACGAATTTTATGCCATTTCCAATCAATTATATATATATTAGCTATGAAATGAAGTCAGCCGACACTTATGATATTTCGTATATAGTCGGCCGACATGAAATTTCGTAGATTTTGGTCAAAAATAATGCCTGTGGACAGTCCTAACCAATCTCGAGCTTAAAAACACGAATTTTATGCCGTTTCCAATCAATTATATATATATTAGCTATGAAATGAAGTCAGCCGACACTTATGATATTTCGTATATAGTCGGCCGAACATGAAATTTCGTAGATTTTGGTCAAAAATAATGACTGTGGACAGTCCTAACCAATCTCGAGCTTAAAAACACGAATTGTATGCCGTTTTCGATCAATTAGCTGAATGGCAGCTATGAAATTTAGTCATCCGACACTTATGAAATTTCGTAGATTTTGGTAAAAAATAATGCCTGTGGACAGTCCCAACCAATCTCGACATTAAAAACACGAATTTTATGCCGTTTCCAATCAATTATATATATATTAGCTATGAAATGATCTATATAGTCGGCCGACACTTATGAAATTTCGTAGATTTTGGTCAAAAATAATGCCTGTGGACAGTCCTAACCAATCTCGAGCTTAAAAACACGAATTGTGTGCCGTTTTCGATCAATTAGCTGAATGGCAGCTATGAAATTTAGTCATCCGACACTTATGAAATTTCGTAGATTTTGGTAAAAAATAATGCCTGTGGACAGTCCCAACCAATCTCGACATTAAAAACACGAATTTTATGCCGTTTCCAATCAATTATATATATATTAGCTATGAAATGAAGTCAGCCGACACTTATGATATTTCGTATATAGTCGGCCGACACTTATGAAATTTCGTAGATTTTGGTCAAAAATAATGCCTGTGGACAGTCCTAACCAATCTCGAGCTTAAAAACACGAATTGTATGCCGTTTTCGATCAATTAGCTGAATGGCAGCTATGAAATTTAGTCATCCGACACTTATGAAATTTCGTAGATTTTGGTAAAAAATAATGCCTGTGGACAGTCCGAACCAATCTCGAGATTAAAAACACGAATTTTATGCCATTTCCAATCAATTATATATATATTAGCTATGAAATGAAGTCAGCCGACACTTATGATATTTCGTATATAGTCGGCCGACACTTATGAAATTTCGTAGATTTTGGTCAAAAATAATGCCTGTGGACAGTCCTAACCAATCTCGAGCTTAAAAACACGAATTGTATGCCGTTTTCGATCAATTAGCTGAATGGCAGCTATGAAATTTAGTCATCCGACACTTATGAAATTTCGTAGATTTTGGTAAAAAATAATGCCTGTGGACAGTCCGAACCAATCTCGAGATTAAAAACACGAATTTTATGCCATTTCCAATCAATTATATATATATTAGCTATGAAATGAAGTCAGCCGACACTTATGATATTTCGTATATAGTCGGCCGACATGAAATTTCGTAGATTTTGGTCAAAAATAATGCCTGTGGACAGTCCTAACCAATCTCGAGCTTAAAAACACGAATTTTATGCCGTTTCCAATCAATTATATATATATTAGCTATGAAATGAAGTCAGCCGACACTTATGATATTTCGTATATAGTCGGCCGACACTTACGAAATTTCGTAGATTTTGGTCAAAAATAATGCCTGTGGACAGTCCTAACCAATCTCGAGCTTAAAAACACGAATTGTATGCCGTTTTCGATCAATTAGCTGAATGGCAGCTATGAAATTTAGTCATCCGACACTTATGAAATTTCGTAGATTTTGGTAAAAAATAATGCCTGTGGACAGTCCCAACCAATCTCGACATTAAAAACACGAATTTTATGCAGTTTCCAATCAATTATATATATATTAGCTATGAAATGAAGTCAGCCGACACTTATGATATTTCGTATATAGTCGGCCGACACTTGAAATTTCGTAGATTTTGGTCAAAAATAATGCCTGTGGACAGTCCGAACCAATCTCGAGATTAAAAACACGAATTTTATGCCGTTTCCAATCAATTATATATATATTAGCTATGAAATGAAGTCAGCCGACACTTATGATATTTCGTATATAGTCGGCCGACACTTATGAAATTTCGTAGATTTTGGTCAAAAATAATGCCTGTGGACAGTCCTAACCAATCTCGAGCTTAAAAACACGAATTGTATGCCGACACTTATGAAATTTCGTAGATTTTGGTAAAAAATAATGCCTGTGGACAGTCCCAACCAATCTCGACATTAAAAACACAAATTTTATGCCGTTTCCAATCAATTATATATATATTAGCTATGAAATGAAGTCAGCCGACACTTATGATATTTCGTATATAGTCGGCCGACATGAAATTTCGAAGATTTTGGTCAAAAATAATGCCTGTGGACAGTCCTAACCAATCTCGAGCTTAAAAACACGAATTTTATGCCGTTTCCAATCAATTATATATATATTAGCTATGAAATGAAGTCAGCCGACACTTATGATATTTCGTATATAGTCGGCCGACACTTATGAAATTTCGTAGATTTTGGTCAAAAGTAATGCCTGTGGACAGTCCTAACCAATCTCGAGCTTAAAAACACGAATTGTATGCCGTTTTCGATCAATTAGCTGAATGGCAGCTATGAAATTTAGTCATCCGACACTTATGAAATTTCGTAGATTTTGGTCAAAAAATAATGCCTGTGGACAGTCCGAACCAATCTCGAGATTAAAAACACGAATTTTATGCCGTTTCCAATCAATTATATATATATTAGCTATGAAATGAAGTCAGCCGACACTTATGATATTTCGTATATAGTCGGCCGACACTTATGAAATTTCGTAGATTTTGGTCAAAAATAATGCCTGCGGACAGTCCTAACCAATCTCGAGCTTAAAAACACGAATTGTATGCCGTTTTCGATCAATTAAGCTGAATGGCAGCTATGAAATTTAGTCATCCGACACTTATGAAATTTCGTAGATTTTGGTCAAAAATAATGCCTGTGGACAGTCCTAACCAATCTCGAGCTTAAAAACACGAATTGTATGCCGTTTTCGATCAATTAGCTGAATGGCAGCTATGAAATTTAGTCATCCGACACTTATGAAATTTCGTAGATTTTGGTAAAAAATAATGCCTGTGGACAGTCCGAACCAATCTCGAGATTAAAAACACGAATTTTATGCCATTTCCAATCAATTATATATATATTAGCTATGAAATGAAGTCAGCCGACACTTATGATATTTCGTATATAGTCGGCCGACACTTATGAAATTTCGTAGATTTTGGTCAAAAATAATGCCTGTGGACAGTCCTAACCAATCTCGAGCTTAAAAACACGAATTGTATGCCGTTTTCGATCAATTAGCTGAATGGCAGCTATGAAATTTAGTCATCCGACACTTATGAAATTTCGTAGATTTTGGTCAAAAATAATGCCTGTGGACAGTCCTAACCAATCTCGAGCTTAAAAACACGAATTGTATGCCGTTTCCGATCAATTAGCTGAATGGCAGCTATGAAATTTAGTCATCCGACACTTATGAAATTTCGTAGATTTTGGTCAAAAATGATGCCTGTGGACAGTCCGAACCAATCTCGAGATTAAAAACACGAATTTTATGCCATTTCCAATCAATTATATATATATTAGCTATGAAATGAAGTCAGCCGACACTTATGATATTTCGTATATAGTCGGCCGACACTTATGAAATTTCGTAGATTTTGGTCAAAAATAATGCCTGTGGACAGTCCTAACCAATCTCGAGCTTAAAAACACGAATTGTATGCCGTTTTCGATCAATTAGCTGAATGGCAGCTATGAAATTTAGTCATCCGACACTTATGAAATTTCGTAGATTTTGGTCAAAAATAATGCCTGTGGACAGTCCGAACCAATCTCGAGATTAAAAACACGAATTTTATGCCATTTCCAATCAATTATATATATATTAGCTATGAAATGAAGTCAGCCGACACTTATGATATTTCGTATATAGTCGGCCGACACTTATGAAATATCGTAGATTTTGGTCAAAAATAATGCCTGTGGACAGTCCTAACCAATCTCGAGCTTAAAAACACGAATTGTATGCCGTTTTCGATCAATTAGCTGAATGGCAGCTATGAAATTTAGTCATCCGACACTTATGAAATTTCGTAGATTTTGGTCAAAAATAATGCCTGTGGACAGTCCTAACCAATCTCGAGCTTAAAAACACGAATTGTATGCCGTTTTCGATCAATTAGCTGAATGGCAGCTATGAAATTTAGTCATCCGACACTTATGAAATTTCGTAGATTTTGGTCAAAAATAATGCCTATGGACAGTCCGAACCAATCTCGAGATTAAAAACACGAATTTTATGCCATTTCCAATCAATTATATATATATTAGCTATGAAATGAAGTCAGCCGACACTTATGATATTTCGTATATAGTCGGCCGACACTTATGAAATTTCGTAGATTTTGGTCAAAAATAATGCCTGTGGACAGTCCTAACCAATCTCGAGAATAAAAACACGAATTTTATGCCATTTCCAATCAATTATATATATATTAGCTATGAAATGAAGTCAGCCGACATTTATGATATTTCGTATATAGTCGGCCGACACTTATGAAATTTCGTAGATTTTGGTCAAAAATAATGCCTGTGGACAGTCCTAACCAATCTCGAGCTTAAAAACACGAATTGTATGCCGTTTTCGATCAATTAGCTGAATGGCAGCTATGAAATTTAGTCATCCGACACTTATGAGATTTCGTAGATTTTGGTCAAAAATAATGCCTGGGGACAGTCCTAACCAATCTCGAGCTTAAAAACACGAATTGTATGCCGTTTTCGATCAATTAGCTGAATGGCAGCTATGAAATTTAGTCATCCGACACTTATGAAATTTCGTAGATTTTGGTCAAAAATGATGCCTGTGGACAGTCCGAACCAATCTCGAGATTAAAAACACGAATTTTATGCCATTTCCAATCAATTATATATATATTAGCTATGAAATGAAGTCAGCCGACACTTATGATATTTCGTATATAGTCGGCCGACACTTATGAAATTTCGTAGATTTTGGTCAAAAATAATGCCTGTGGACAGTCCTAACCAATCTCGAGCTTAAAAACACGAATTGTATGGCGTTTTCGATCAATTAGCTGAATGGCAGCTATGAAATTTAGTCATCCGACACTTATGAAATTTCGTAGATTTTGGTCAAAAATAATGCCTGTGGACAGTCCTAACCAATCTCGAGCTTAAAAACACGAATTGTATGCCGTTTTCGATCAATTAGCTGAATGGCAGCTATGAAATTTAGTCATCCGACACTTATGAAATTTCGTAGATTTTGGTCAAAAATGATGCCTGTGGACAGTCCGAACCAATCTCGAGATTAAAAACACGAATTTTATGCCATTTCCAATCAATTATATATATATTAGCTATGAAATGAAGTCAGCCGACACTTATGATATTTCGTATATAGTCGGCCGACACTTATGAAATTTCGTAGATTTTGGTCAAAAATAATGCCTGCGGACAGTCCTAACCAATCTCGAGCTTAAAAACACGAATTGTATGCCGTTTTCGATCAATTAGCTGAATGGCAGCTATGAAATTTAGTCATCCGACACTTATGAAATTTCGTAGATTTTGGTCAAAAATAATGCCTGTGGACAGTCCGAACCAATCTCGAGATTAAAAACACGAATTTTATGCCATTTCCAATCAATTATATATATATTAGCTATGAAATGAAGTCAGCCGACACTTATGATATTTCGTATATAGTCGGCCGACACTATGAAATTTCGTAGATTTTGGTCAAAAATAATGCCTGTGGACAGTCCTAACCAATCTCGAGCTTAAAAACACGAATTGTATGCCGTTTTCGATCAATTAGCTGAATGGCAGCTATGAAATTTAGTCATCCGACACTTATGAAATTTCGTAGATTTTGGTCAAAAATAATGCCTGTGGACAGTCCTAACCAATCTCGAGCTTAAAAACACGAATTGTATGCCGTTTTCGATCAATTAGCTGAATGGCAGCTATGAAATTTAGTCATCCGACACTTATGAAATTTCGTAGATTTTGGTCAAAAATGATGCCTGTGGACAGTCCGAACCAATCTCGAGATTAAAAACACGAATTTTATGCCATTTCCAATCAATTATATATATATTAGCTATGAAATGAAGTCAGCCGACACTTATGATATTTCGTATATAGTCGGCCGACACTTATGAAATTTCGTAGATTTTGGTCAAAAATAATGCCTGTGGACAGTCCTAACCAATCTCGAGCTTAAAAACACGAATTGTATGCCGTTTTCGATCAATTAGCTGAATGGCAGCTATGAAATTTAGTCATCCGACACTTATGAAATTTCGTAGATTTTGGTCAAAAATGATGCCTGTGGACAGTCCGAACCAATCTCGAGATTAAAAACACGAATTTTATGCCATTTTCGATCAATTAGCTGAATGGCAGCTATGAAATTTAGTCATCCGACACTTATGAAATTTCGTAGATTTTGGTCAAAAATGATGCCTGTGGACAGTCCGAACCAATCTCGAGATTAAAAACACGAATTTTATGCCGTTTTCGATCAATTAGCTGAATGGCAGCTATGAAATTTAGTCATCCGACACTTATGAAATTTCGTAGATTTTGGTCAAAAATAATGCCTGTGGACAGTCCTAACCAATCTCGAGCTTAAAAACACGAATTGTATGCCGTTTTCGATCAATTAGCTGAATGGCAGCTATGAAATTTCAGTCATCCGACACTTATGAAATTTCGTAGATTTTGGTCAAAAATGATGCCTGTGGACAGTCCGAACCAATCTCGAGATTAAAAACACGAATTTTATGCCATTTCCAATCAATTATATATATATTAGCTATGAAATGAAGTCAGCCGACACTTATGATATTTCGTATATAGTCGGCCGACACTTATGAAATTTCGTAGATTTTGGTCAAAAATAATGCCTGTGGACAGTCCTAACCAATCTCGAGCTTAAAAACACGAATTGTATGCCGTTTTCGATCAATTAGCTGAATGGCAGCTATGAAATTTAGTCATCCGACACTTATGAAATTTCGTAGATTTTGGTCAAAAAATGATGCTTGTGGACAGTCCGAACCAATCTCGAGATTAAAAACACGAATTTTATGCCATTTCCAATCAATTATATATATATTAGCTATGAAATGAAGTCAGCCGACACTTATGATATTTCGTATATAGTCGGCCGACACTTATGAAATTTCGTAGATTTTGGTCAAAAATAATGCCTGTGGACAGTCCTAACCAATCTCGAGCTTAAAAACACGAATTGTATGCCGTTTTCGATCAATTAGCTGAATGGCAGCTATGAAATTTAGTCATCCGACACTTATGAAATTTCGTAGATTTTGGTCAAAAATTATGCCTATGGACAGTCCGAACCAATCTCGAGATTAAAAACACGAATTTTATGCCATTTCCAATCAATTATATATATATTAGCTATGAAATGAAGTCAGCCGACACTTATGATATTTCGTATATAGTCGGCCGACACTTATGAAATTTCGTAGATTTTGGTCAAAAATAATGCCTGCGGACAGTCCTAACCAATCTCGAGATTAAAAACACGAATTTTATGCCATTTCCAATCAATTATATATATATTAGCTATGAAATGAAGTCAGCCGACACTTATGATATTTCGTATATAGTCGGCCGACACTTATGAAATTTCGTAGATTTTGGTCAAAAATAATGCCTGTGGACAGACCTAACCAATCTCGAGCTTAAAAACACGAATTGTATGCCGTTTTCGATCAATTAGCTGAATGGCAGCTATGAAATTTAGTCATCCGACACTTATGAAATTTCGTAGATTTTGGTCAAAAATAATGCCTGTGGACAGTCCTAACCAATCTCGAGCTTAAAAACACGAATTGTATGCCGTTTTCGATCAATTAGCTGAATGGCAGCTATGAAATTTAGTCATCCGACACTTATGAAATTTCGTAGATTTTGGTCAAAAATGATGCCTGTGGACAGTCCGAACCAATCTCGAGATTAAAAACACGAATTTTATGCCATTTCCAATCAATTATATATATATTAGCTATGAAATGAAGTCAGCCGACACTTATGATATTTCGTATATAGTCGGCCGACACTTATGAAATTTCGTAGATTTTGGTCAAAAATAATGCCTGTGGACAGTCCTAACCAATCTCGAGCTTAAAAACATGAATTGTATGCCGTTTTCGATAAATTAGCTGAATGGCAGCTATGAAATTTAGTCATCCGACACTTATGAAATTTCGTAGATTTTGGTCAAAAATAATGCCTGTGGACAGTCCGAACCAATCTCGAGATTAAAAACACGAATTTTATGCCATTTCCAATCAATTATATATATATTAGCTATGAAATGAAGTCAGCCGACACTTATGATATTTCGTATATAGTCGGCCGACACTTATGAAATTTCGTAGATTTTGGTCAAAAATAATGCCTGTGGACAGTCCTAACCTATCTCGAGCTTAAAAACACGAATTGTATGCCGTTTTCGATCAATTAGCTGAATGGCAGCTATGAAATTTAGTCATCCGACACATGAAATTTCGTAGATTTTGGTAAAAAATAATGCCTGTGGACAGTCCGAACCAATCTCGAGATTAAAAACACGAATTTTATGCCATTTCCAATCAATTATATATATATTAGCTTTGAAATGAAGTCAGCCGACACTTATGATATTTCGTATATATAAAATGAAGTCAGCCGATACTTATGATATTTCGTATATAGTCGGCCGACACTTATGAAATTTCGTAGATTTTGGTCAAAAATAATGCCTGTGGACAGTCCTAACCAATCTCGAGCTTAAAAACACGAATTGTATGCCGTTTCCAATCAATTATATATATATTAGCTATGAAATGAAGTCAGCCGACACTTATGATATTTCGTATATAGTCGGCCGACACTTATGAAATTTCGTAGATTTTGGTCAAAAATAATGCCTGTGGACAGTCCTAACCAATCTCGAGCTTAAAAACACGAATTGTATGCCGTTTTCGATCAATTAGCTGAATGGCAGCTATGAAATTTAGTCATCCGACACTTATGAAATTTCGTAGATTTTGGTAAAAAATAATGCCTGTGGACAGTCTGAACCAATCTCGAGATTTAAAAACACGAATTTTATGCCATTTCCAATCAATTATATATATTTTAGCTATGAAATGAAGTCAGCCGACACTTATGATATTTCGTATATAGTCGGCCGACATGAAATTTCGTAGAGTTTGGTCAAAAATAATGCCTGTGGACAGTCCTAACCAATCTCGAGCTTAAAAACACGAATTGTATGCGGTTTTCGATCAATTAGCTGAATGGCAGCTATGAAATTTAGTCATCCGACACTTATGAAATTTCGTAGATTTTGGTAAAAAATAATGCCTGTGGACAGTCCGAACCAATCTCGAGATTAAAAACACGAATTTTATGCCATTTCCAATCAACTATATATATATATTAGCTATGAAATGAAGTCAGCCGACACTTATGATATTTCGTATATAGTCGGCCGACACTTACGAAATTTCGTAGATTTTGGTCAAAAATAATGCCTGTGGACAGTCCTAACCAATCTCGAGCTTAAAAACACGAATTGTATGCCGTTTTCGATTAATTAGCTGAATGGCAGCTATGAAATTTAGTCATCCGACACTTATGAAATTTCGTAGATTTTGGTAAAAAATAATGCCTGTGGACAGTCCTAACCAATCTCGAGCTTAAAAACACGAATTGTAAGCCATTTTCGATCAATTAGCTGAATGGCAGCTATGAAATTTAGTCATCCGACACTTATGAAATTTCGTAGATTTTGGTAAAAAATAATAATAATAATGCCCCCCCCCCCCCCCCCCCCCCCCCCCCCCCCCCCCCCCCCCCCCCCCCCCCCCCCCCCCCCCCCCCCCCCCCCCCCCCCACTCGCCTCCCGCCGCTCCCGCGCGCCCGCCCGTCTCTCGCCTGTGTGGGTGGGGGGGGGGGGGGGGTGTTCCTCTTCCTTCCTCTTTTTTTTTTCCCTCCCTCTCTCTGAGGCAGTTTGCGCACGCCACGCCGCCTCATGGCAATCGCCCCCCCCCCCCCCTCCCCCCCCCCACCCGCCCGCCCGCCCCCGGGGCGCGCGCGCGCGCGCGCGCGCGCGCGCGCGCGCGGGGGGGGGGGGGGGGGGGGGGGGGGGGGGGGGGGGGGGGGGGGGGGGGGGGGGGGGCGGCAATGGTCCGGCGGCGGGGGG